>JAUEKS010051177.1:0-10104 GCA_031762815.1 Tylodina fungina
GTCCAACACTAACAGATGAGGAGGAGCGAAAGAGACTACACCAAGTCTGAAAGCTCTACACAGAGGTATCCAGGTATTACCAAGCTTGTGACTGCCGATTCTCACAGGAAGTAATAAAAATTGTGTTCACCAAAATGCAAATCGTGTTCTTGCTTGGGAAAACCCGATTTTTAATGTACAATTTTCAAGGGGATATTTTTAAGGATCAGTTTGACACAAAATGTGCAGCTTTTTTCCTTCTAATTCTTTGTAGCAAGATAACTCCCCTGAGGTGGCTTTGCAGTTTGTTTCATCACTTTCTATTAATATGATGCACTGAAACAAATCTGATACCAATCGACGCAGATCTGAACACGCTTTCAGGTGGTACCATGCACATGCATGTATGTTTAAAAGTAGATGAGCTAGAAATAAAATACTAGGTGCGTTGTTACTTTTGGACATTATTGTATATATACAAAACTGAAAAAAAATCTTGGGTGAACCTGGGCTCGAACCCGCGACCTTCTTCTGAGGCAAGTGTCTTAACCACTACACCACAGAGACCCCCGGCCTATACCCTGTGTCTCTACCGCCGTGTCCGGGGCCCGAGCCCATGCCTGTCATGACTGGCTCCGTACACGAATGGATAGGATGTATATTAATAAAAAGATGAAAAATGCTTTTATTTCCAGCTGGGGCCAGGGGCGAGTAGTAAAAAACAGAAACATATTAATAGAAAGTAATGAAACAAACTGCAAAGCCACCTCAGGGGAATTATCTTGCAACAAAGAAATAGAAGGAAAAAAGCTGCACATTTTGTGTCAAACTGATCCTTAAAAATATCCCCTTGAAAATTATACATTAAAAATAAAATATAAAATAACACCAGCGTTACTCAGGGGTGTAACCAATCAAATGGCTGGATAAGCCTGGCAATTGTAACATGTCGTCTTTAGGTTTTTCCCTTTTGCAGCGTCGCCACAGCGAATATTCATATATACGTACTTTGTTCAAATATCGGCAATTTGTTTCCAAGGCGGGATCTTATGTGTCTTCATTTTGATTCCTGGCCATGTATAAAAAAGTAGGGCAAAAATATTAAGTAGAGTAGAATTTTGAAATGTTGTCAGGGCGTCAGCGTATCCCTACTCTTCTTCCGGATTTCATCTGCCACGAGTGCACTTACACACGGGGCCCCTAGCTTATATCCCGTCTCCGACATGGCTTTTGGATACTAAAACTCCTCACTGTCCAGCTGGGGCCAGGGGCGAGTAGTATAAAACAGAAACAATTCATATAGACACGGGATCGAACCGGGAACGATGTTGTATTGTGGTGTGTGCTTACCTAGTAGTAGACATCTTGTTAACTGCCAAGAGTTGCGTAGAGTAGCCTCCCTTGATGTAGATCTTGTTTCATCTGATATGCCAGATTGTCCTATTGTATGCCATTCATTTGTAATCTCAACACATCTTTCCCCTTTTCAAAATGAAGTACTCCACACATTCGAAATTCACAGTTATATAATATAAACTAATACGTGGTGCTTTGCCTTGCACTAAATTGTACTTGAACTTGAACTCGAAACAATTTATTAACTCAACTGAATACATGTGACAATTCTTGCCATTTGTTTAAATGTACAGTTATTTACATCTGCACGGTGTTACCCTAAAATAAACCCTCTAGAGCAACACCCGTTTAATGTGAACTGTTACTGTTCACAGATGAGGCGCTTGGGCGCCTTGGTCTGTCGGGTTGATCTCCGAAGACCAATGTCAGGTTGGGAGCTTATATCAGGTGGTTTGACTGGATCTGATATACTTGAGGTAGCTCCTGTTGGGCAGCTCTGTTGCCCGTTTTGTTTTAACTTAGGAGGAGATGACTGTTTCGAACAGGGAGGTGAGGAAGGTTTTGGAACTTGAGATTCAGTAGGTCCAGATTCTTCCGTATCAAGCTCCGAAGTGTGATCTGGAACATCATAGTGTACATTGCGTGGAAGTTGATAGAGATGTCGACGATTTCTGCGAAGATCAACTTGGTTTTCAGTTCTCACTACATATGATCTTGATGCCACTTTCTCGATAACTTTAGCTAGAGATTTCCATCCTTTATCAAGATCTGTTTTGATTAGCACCGTTTCTCCCTTTTTAGCTCAGGTAGTTTGTATACGCCATGATGTCGATCAAAGGCTTTCTTTCGTTTAAGTTTAGCTTTCCTGTCCCTGTTTTTAATGTCTTGTGTTTTTATCAGTTGCGGTTCCAAATTGCGAGGAAGACATGGAAATGTATTCCTGATTTTTCTTCCGAATGCAAGTTCGGCCGGGCTTATTCACAGTTCTACCAAAGGGGTAGCTCGGTACGCCAATATGGCTAGAAAAATGTCTTGCGCCAGGATTTCTTTCACGGTTCGTACTGCCCTTTTAGCCTTTCCGTTACACTGGGGATAACGCGGGCAGCTTGTAATGTGGGTGAAATTTCATGCTTCTGAGACCTCTTTAAATTTTTGTGACTTGAATTGCGGTGCATTATCAGACACTAAGCAGTTCGGAATGCCATATCTGGCGAAGCAACTCTTGAGTTTGTATATAACTGTCCTTGATGTTGTGTTGGAGAGGTAGAGAATTTCTATGTATCTTGAGTAGTAGTCAACCACAACAAGATAGGAGTTGTTCTTGTATTCACATAAAATCCACACGCACTTTTTGAAAGGATCTGTCTGGTAGTTCAGAAGGAAGTAAAGGTTCTTTCCTCTGGGGTGGTTTCTTTTCTATGCAGTGTTTACACTTGGATACAACTTATTTTATTTGTTGGCTTATATTTGGCCACCAAACACTTTGGTTAGCTCTGTCTCTGCATTTGTTTATTCCAAAGTGTCCCTCATGTATTCTGTTCAGTATCTCTTTCCTTATTGAAGATGTCATAATCTATAACACTGAGTTCTCCTCTATACGGGAACATGCTTAAGGCTGCAAGTTTTACACCTTCTCGGTACTCAGGTCATCCTTTTGTTGTGTAGTTTATCGTTGCACTCAAGCAAATTTCCTCTCAATTTCTGCTTTGATTTGGTCCACTTTGGCATCTGAAATGGGCCACGACGATATCACTTGCTGCACAAATGCCTCGACATCTTCTTGTAGGTCAGTACTGTTTGACAATTTCTTGTCAGCCAAATTTCTGGACAATGTATCCGCGACTACCATTTGTTTCCCAGGAACATGTACTGCGGTCAGTTTGAACCTCATCAGTCTCATGAACATTCGAGCATCTGAGTGGGCATTCGTTCAATATCTTGTTGTTTATCAGTGGAACAAGGGGGTTTGTGATCCGTGAGCAATGTAAAAGAGTCTAGGCCGACTAGATATAAATTGTCGAATTGTTCACACACCCATGTTGCCGCAAGGCATTCTTTTTCCATCTGGGCATACTTTATCTCAGTTTTTGTAAGGGATCTTGAACAGTATGCCACTGGTCTCAGTCCTTCCTGGTATTTCTGCAGTAAAACTGCTCCCAGTCCGTATGAACTTGAATCTGCACTGACTACTGTGTCTTTGCTAACATCATAGAAAGCAAGAGCGGTTGAGTCTGTTATCCTGTCCTTTACTGTTTCAAAAGCTTTTTCCTGCTCGGGACCCCAGGTCCATGAATTTTCTTTCTTTAACAGCTGGTTCAATGGATTCAGGATTTCTGAAAATTTTTCACATATCTTCCCAGGTATTGTACCATTCCTAGAAATCTTCTCAACGCTGGAACATCCTTGGGATTTTCCATGTTTTTAATGACATCCACTTTCTCTGGATCAGGTTTTACGCCTGCTGCTGATACTATGTGTCCAAGGAACTTCACGTCACTTTGAAAGTAGATACACTTTTCTTCGTTGAGCTGTAACCCCGCCTTTTGGAGCTTTTCTTTTACCAGGAGTAATGTTTCCCTATGGCGTTTTTCATCCTCTGTATGGATAAGAATATCGTCAAAATAGCATATGACTCCATCCATATCTCCAAGTATGCCTTCCATAATTTTTTGAAAATCTCTGGAGCCGACGAAATCCCAAATGGAAGTCTTTTGAAGTAGAACCTTTCTATTGGTGTGGTGAAAGTGGTCAGTTTGGCACTCTCGTTGTCAAGAGGTATCTGCCAAGACCCAGACGCTGCATCTAGCTTGGAAAACACTTTTGAGGTTTGCAACTTGAGGGTGATGTCGTCCATTGTTGGTATTATATACTTTTCTCTCTCAACGTTGGCGTTTAACTTCTTTAAATCGACACACATCCTGACTTGACCTGTTGGTTTAAGAACCGGGACCATGGGCGAGACCCAGTCTGTAGGTTCATTAATTTCTTCGATTATGTCTCCATATTTCATCCTCTGTAATTCGATTTTTACTTTCTTTATCAGAGGGATGGGAACTCTTCTCGCTACAGTCACTGCATGTGACTTAGTATCTGGCTTTAGTTTAACCTTTAACAGTCTACTTTTCCAAATGTGTTTACACTATCTACCATCCGTACTAGTCCCATGTGACTTGCTGTCGATCTACTGAGGAGTTTGCAGGTTGTGTTAGTAACTACATACATGTCCACTTGACTCCCATTGATTTTCACTGTAAATTTTCCTAAGGTCGCAATTTTTCCAGCAGGACTTAGCAATCTTGCATCTGGTTTGTTGAGTGAAGGTTGGCCTAATTCCTTCCATGTCATCTGATTCAAAACATTCACATCCGCGCCGGTGTCAATTTTAAATACCACTGTCTTTCCCAGGATTTCAATGTTTGAAGTCCAAGGAGGAATATTCGAAACGACTGATCCAATAAAATAATCGGAATCATCCTGAGTGTCTTCACTTAGATTTTCTATCTGATGGGCCTGTTTTGGTGAGTTTCTATTTCTACACCTGTTTATGCACATGGATGCATAGTGCTTTTTCTTTTTACTCATATAACATTCTTTTCCGAATGCTGGACATCTGCCCCAGGCATGTACTTGCCCACAATTAGTGCATGGTTGTTTTGACTGAGCTTCCTGACTATTCCTGCCTGACCTAGATCTATTTCTCGGGCCACTGAAGCTTTCTTTTTTTATTTCTGTCTCTTGTAATGAGGCTCCTTTCCCTTTGGTTTTGTTCTTACTGCCTCAACCTGTGTACTTGCACTTTCTTCGTTTTGTTTTTTGATAAGCTCATGGTTGAGAGCAATTTCTTTGTCTTTTTCGAGAGTCAGGTCTTCTTTTAGTTGAAGTTTCTGGCAGACTGCCTTGTCTTTCAGACCAATGACTCGTCTGTGTCTTATTTGGGTTTCTCGGTCCCTAAATTCACGGTACTCTGTGAGTTTGTACAAAATTCGAATAAGTTTTTCAACACTTTCATTCTCTTCCTGATCCCTTTTGTGAAATACTGATCTCTCCCAAATAATATTTCTTTTCGGTACGAAGTGTTCCTCGAATTTTTGTAGAACCACCTCGTAGTTGTTCTTCTGATCTTCGGTCTCAAAAGTGAAGCTGGAAAATATGTCCTCTGCTTCTTTCCCCATTGAGTATATAAGGGTTGCAACTTGGATTTCTCCACCATCCTTTGATAGTTTACTTGCAATTCTGTATCTGTTAAATCTAGTTTTCCATTCTGTCCATTTGGGGTGTTGGAAATCAATTTCTTCAGGAGGATTTAGTTTAGGCATTATGATTATGCGTTTCTTGATATGCTAGAATCTAGATCTAATTTCAGTTTGGATCTTTATTTTACTTTGTCTAGATTCTAGGTCTAGATAGATTCTAAGGTAGGTAAGGTTCTAAGTTCAGTTTGATATCTTTAGGCTAGATCTCTACCAGCTCTAACTCTAGATCTAGACTAGATCAAGATCCAGATCTATCTAGCTAATCTCTAGTCCAATTCTTGGTCTAGATCCAGCTCTAGATTCTAATTCAATTTCCTATGGGAAATGCACTTTTAGAGCTATAGAATTGACTGTTACTAGTTTATCGTTCCAGATCTAGCTTATAGCAACCACATATCTGGTACATGTAGGCCTATTGATAACATTACATGTCATCCAACTCAGTAGATCTAATTCTAGAAAATCTAGATTCTCTTATAGGCCTCTGACTCTGGACCTAGAATCTAGCTCTAGATCTAGATTCCCAATCCACTCTAGTTTAGCACAATTCACCACATGAATCTAGGCAGTAACAATTGTTTTTCATTTGGATCCGTATAATCCACGAATATGCTAACGAATAGCTCTATTTCTACCAGTTATGATGAGATCTTGTATCCTTCCATCTTTTGGCGAAGTTTCTTCTGACACCATGTATTGTGGTGTGTGCTTACCTAGTAGTAGACATCTTGTTAACTGCCAAGAGTTGTGTAGAGTAGCCTCCCTTGATGTAGATCTTGTTTCATCTGATATGCCAGATTGTCCTATTGTATGCCATTCATTTGTAATCTCAACACATAGACAATGAACGACTGCTTTTGCGTGCAAGCCTAAGTAAAGTCGGTGTCTTAATAAGGAAATTGGTAAACTTTAACAAAGTTCCGCGTCAGAGCCATAGGAAAGTGTAGTTTCTTATTATGTCCCCAAAGGTTCATTAGAAATAGTAAACAGGACGAACTTTGTACGTTTGGATATTTTCACATTGTGTTTGGATCTCTCTACAAGTTTGTTGACACGCGTTTCGTTGACTTGCAATTCTTCAACGAATTTCTAATCCTGGTTTTCCCCAGGTGTATTTCTGCCTGCCCGCTTTCTTTTTTAGAAGCTATGGTCTGAAGTAAATCCTTTATACTACTTTGTCGATCAGAAACTGTCTAGGCCTATTACAGCGGCGTGTTGGTTGATATTTTCTTTCAGTATTGAATTTAGGAGTTTATTCTCTCTTCATTGAAATATATGACAATATATAACTATCGGTACTACTTGAAATTTAATCATATCTAGCAATTTTCGGTTTCTCGAATTTACTTTTTATTTTTATCCTCTCGAGTTACAAAGGAAATAAGTCCACGGGTATTAGAAACTGATCTGAAATGATTGTATCAAGAACACTGAAAGATTTAACTGAGGCATCCGCGGTAGGGGAGACTACCGCGCCAGAAGGAGGCCAGTCTTGTGGGTTGCTTTGTTTTCAAGCCGTCGGAGATTGTTTTTTTAAATAGAATCTATCCTTCAAATATACGAATATGACATTGTCTGGATAATTATGAAGATTAAAATCATCTGTCACCAAAAGACAGTTTGTTTCATCTTTTAATTTAGCACACAAAAAAAAACTTCTAAAGATCTCTAGAATCTAGGAAGACTAAATGACAGTTGCTACTATATTTAGTATGTGAAGGTCTATAGTGCAAACGACGGTTATGCTTTTAGGTCGAAGGATAATTGAAAGTGAGTCTGCTTCCCTCGGCTCAAAATATTATACCTTCTTAACTGTTACACAGGACAGTTGTTTGAAATATATTAAACGATTTATCTTCTTCTAAGTTAAATTCGAGTAAATAATTCTATGCTCACATCTGGCGAACATATGATGAAAAGAACAACATCGTCCCATTCTTACCATGTCTCCGTAACACATACAATGGTAATGTTCCGCATACTAATTTTTAATGTTTATCAAATATTATCTCATTAATGTATGTTGTGACATCGCGATTGAACATTCAGAATTGCGATTTGTAAGTTGAGTACGATATCCTGGTACATGTATTAATTTATGCAGTGTCGGTTATGAGGAGTATGGTGTGGAGCAGGTTCCCTGGTATTTAGATCCTGTATTTATTTGGCTTGATTTTTTTGTAGGTTTCTTTGTTTCCTCCTACCAGCTCCAGTAACCCAACGCTTATTACTTTTTTAAAAGGGAGTACATTTGTACTGGTAAAAGTGAGGTGGGTTGACTAAGTGGTTATAGCACTATTCTTTCACCTCGGCGACCGGGGTTCGATTCCCGTGCAGGGTAACTTAATGCTCTCCCGTCCATGTGCTCTCCAGTCTACCCAGTTGTAAATGGGTACCTGATCCTCTTCAGGGTCGGGGATGGTAAAAGCAGCGAGGGAGAGGAGATGGACACCGCACTCAATGTGCTGGCCCAAGAGTAATGAAGGCTCCAACACTTCATTCCCCTACGACCGAAAGGTTTATGGAACTACATTTGCCTCTTTTTGCATTTTACAGTTTAAAGCAATATTAGAAGGGTTGTTAACAGGCATCACAGTTTGATCTGTTATATGTATGCTGGCGAGGTCATTTTTTGTATATTATTACACTGCGTTGACAAGTGAATAGAGCTGTAAAACAAAAAACTGGTCCGGTTGACAATAGCTAAAGCTAATAATAAAGTCCACTACTGGAAAAATGGAAATGCTTGCTTCATCACAATGATTAGAGCTTAAATCTACACAAATACCATCTTGAAAAGTCCGAACATTTTTGTATTATTAAATTCCTGAAGGAAGTATAATAGTCACACACAAACGCTACAGTAAATGGAGATACGACATAGCCGGCCTGGACTAGAGCACAACTTATTATCTCTATTTCTTCTAGAGTAAACTAAGCATAATACATTGTCCTTCACTTTATAATAAGGTATATTAAAACCCTCACCAACGACAAATTCTGGCCTCTTCGAGATCTCTTTCTCTATGCCCAAACTCTCCAGACGCACCTATACCACGGGGGTTTTCATACAAAAGTGGCCAATTAAATCACTGCACTCATATCAGTTATAACCTATATAGAAACTATCTAAAATGTTCCGAAATTAATTGGCCATTTTCTTTCTCAAATTGTGGTAAACAGAAAGAATATTAACAATCCATTAACTCTACTTTCTGCTCAACGCCTCCTCATTTCCCTTACCAACTGAATATCCTTTTCTTCATCGTAACTGTCACCAACACACCTCGAATACGTTACTTTATCCCCAGCAGAATCAGTATTTTAGCTAATGTTACAGTCAAGAGTTTCCTGCTTGCTTTAAACATCGACATTTCTTACTTTCAAGTGATCTACAGTTCTCCAATTCGTCTTTCCACTGTCAAATTCGCCAAATTCCAACTAGATCTACATAGCCTTTAAATACTTCCAAAACTGACAAAACCGTCCTCCACGTTCTACTTGCTGGTATACGCTTCGAATAGTTCCTTTACCCCTCCCCCAACCCCGCACTCCTCTCTCTCTCTCTCTCGCTCTCTCTCTCTCTCTCTCTCGCTCTCTCTCTCTCTCTCTCTCTCTCTCTCTCTCTCTCTCTCTCTCTCTCTCTCCCTCCCCCTCTCTCCCCTCTCTCCCTCTGTCTCTCCCTCCCTCTCTTTCTTTCTCTCACTCCTCTCTCTCCTCTCACTCTCCCTCCCTCCCTCTCTCTCCCTCTCCCTCTCGCTCTGTCTCCACCTGCCACCCCAGCTCCCCCCGCCGACCTCTCGTTGCTCAGAATAGTCTACCAAAAGAGGCTCCTTCTTGCCACTAAGCTCTCGATCCAAAGCTGGCCCAGACAGTGCTTAAAATACGAATGTGATTGTTCAACTAAAAATAAATATATCCCTACCTCTGATCTCAAATTTCAGATTTGGGAGATAAAGGTTTTCGCGGCCTGATATCCTTCCTGGCACTTTGTAGGGGTTATAGACTTGGGATGTCTCTGCTTTCGCCTATCTATGTGTTTACTTATGCAACGCGCTGAGAAGGGAGTTTTACTCTTCTAAGCCGATTTGGAACGTTGATGGGATACATTGCACTAGTACTAGGAGAATTTCCCTGACCTGACCTATACTCATTTTGACTATCATCATCTTCCCTCGCCTCCACAACCACGACCGCAACCATCTTCATCATCGTTTCATTGTCCTGATTATCATCATCGTCATCTTTATCCGTTTATTTTTTGTTTCGGCTGTTGTCCCCAATCATAAAGTTTAGCCGGAGACTCCACTGATTTCTTTAGGCTAGGGGGCTCTTCTCATTTCTTTTAGTACAACTGTTTTACGGCCAAATGTCAACCAAAAAGTTTATAGACTACGGATATTCCCACTTTCGATTTCCAAAATGTCGCCTTTTATGACATTCTCGTCAAACTATGCCGGTGCAGTACGGCCATGGACCAGGCAGTGCTAGGTTACATGCTAATATTATATAATTG
>JAUEKS010051288.1:0-10103 GCA_031762815.1 Tylodina fungina
TAATAATAATAATAATAATAATAATAATAATAATAATAATAGTAATAATAATAATAATAATAATAATAATAATATAATAATAATAATAATAATAATAATAATAATAATAATATTAATAACAATAAGGCACTTGTATCTCGCACACTCCAGACGAACTGCTCTGTGGGGCTACATGGTTTAAAAACAGTGAAAAGTCAACTGAAAGCTTGCTGATATAAAACCGTTTTGAACTGTTGCTTGAATGTTTCAGCAGAATCAACATTTCTTATGGAAGCTGGCTACGAATTGATGAAGAAGTTGACCGCGCAGAAGAATACAAATACTTTGGGTTGACCTTAGATTCAAAACACGAATGGCAGACTCACGCTTCAAATGTATTGACCAAGATTAACAATAGAATGTTTTTTGTAAGAAAGTTAAACCAATTCCATATCGGTAAAAATACCAGTTCCCTCTTTTACAAAACTACCATCATTTGCGTCGTTTCCTTTTGCATGACAGAATGGGAAGGTAACTGCAAAGCCAACAGCAAAACAAAATTTAATCGTATCTCCAAGAAAGTGTCTAAAATGACCAACGGGGAAAGAGACTTTTTCTTACCAATTTTTAAGCGTCAGTGTGAAAATAAGCTTAAAAGCATACTAAGAGACCCAACCCACCCTTTATTTTCTGAAATCACTTTTCCCCCTCGAAACGGCCGTTTCTCTCACATACGTGTCCGCACTGAAAGATACAAAAATTCGTTCCTCCCCTATGCCATTAGAGCTTCCAACCCGAACTGAGAGTTGCATCCAATGTTTTGCATGGCAGAGTTGAGTGCAAGGTCCGTGTAACGGATGAATGGAAGTTTGCAGATTGCTGTTTTTGGCTGTCCGTATTTTTCTGTTTGTACATGTAACATGAAAATACGACAATAATTCCATTTTTCAATGATCAGTTCGAGCCCAGCAAGGTTCATCCAAAATCATTTTCAGAGTTTTCTCTGGGTCACGGCTCGTGTGGAGTCACGTCTTATCGGAGACGGACATTAAAACGTAGGCCCACCTCTGATATAACCTTAAATCTGTTGAAAAGGGGGGTAAAACTCAAAGTCAAAGTCAAAGTCAAAGTCAAAGTCGAAGTCAAAGCGCAGCGCTCAACCACGCCCTATAGTGGGCACTTACCAGGAAAGGCGAGGATATTACAGCGGATACAATCCACACCACGACCATGGAAATCATGGCCTTCTTCTTGCTGCCCTGGGAGTAGGTCTTCAGAGGGTAGTAAACGGCCCAAAAGCGCTCCAAGCTCACGGTAAGGATAATCAGGATAGACGCCAGAGTCACCAGGTTCTCTAGAAAGACCGTCAGTTTACCTGAGACGGAAGCACAGTGACACGTACATCAGTTTATGGTTATGTTCAATAATTATTATATCCATTTCATTCATGCTGTGTATATTTATAATCATATTATTATGAATGCTTGTAATGTGTGTACGTGGTAGAGTATTTGAGAGCGTGACTATGTGTTTATGTATACGTAATTGTGTCAAGTCAAGGTGATCAAAACAAATTTCCTCATGCAAAAAAAAGGACAAATAAAAGTATCTTATCTTATCTTATCCAGATCCGAGGAAACCGATTTCCGGAAGGCGGCGCAATATTTTCTAGTTTCCGGATTTCCGGAAAAGTGGTACCTCTGGATATTGGTTTAAATGATCAACAAAGGTCTTTCTCTTCCTTCTAATTGATTCTCTTTTCGGAAGATGATTTCTAAATATGAGACAAGAGCGCGCAGTGGAAAAGACCTCTTACCGAGAAGACTTCGGGCTTCACTTCGGCATGATCGTACATGAGGCTGTTGAAGGAACCATAGACCCCGTCATTGACGTAATACATATGGGCCGGCTGATCATTGGGAGTTGGGTCCTGGCACTGGTGACCATCTGGCAAGCCACCTGGCAAAATGAAAACAATTATTTAACACCACACAAGTGACCAAACAACAATTATGAATAAAATACATATTCGTAAGTTTGCCCAGTAATCCCTGTCTTTGCATGAAAAAAATGAATACAATTCTTTTTTCATAAAGTACTTTGACCTGTCAAAACACACACCATAGATACAAGCAAAATTGGTACTTCAGTTCTCCACAGCAGTTAAGCATAACAACCCACTGAGGAAATAGTGAGTCCGCCAAGGCCAACTGACTTGCACATGCTGGATCTGTGTACAGTCAGGTGCTAGTAGCGTTCCCGTATCCTTTCCCAATTCTGTACATATGGCACTTATCCTGCACCCTCACATTAAAAGTATCAAAAGAAAGCTAGCTTTATGTGTTTCTGCATTGGACCATACAAGTGTCATAAATCAACAATTATAGCTGTGCATTAGATCTATCTGGTGAATTCCAAACAGAGTGTTCAGCAGGCTGTTTCATTACCTATCTAAAACACTCACAGTGCAGGCAGTGATTGTGCACAGGAATTCCATAACTAAATAGGTAGCTGATCTTTTGACTGGGTCAAGTTAGAGATGGCTCTGTCAGCCTCATACCAATTTCAATATCACTGGTTAGTGACTATGACACATTTTCACTAAAGAAAAATCCAGTTGAGTTAAAAAATAATGGAACAACCCAATGCTAGATAACATCTATGTCAAATGAGAAAGATTGTCTTAAACAGCATACACAACTCACTCTTGTTATCAGAAGCCAAAGTCACTGTCCTCTTCGCAATGATGTTCACAGCCAGAGTGAAAGCAGAAGCAACAAAGTATCTTCCTGGCTCAGCTATGACACGAACTCCTGACTCCGCAGGGAAATACTTGTCTAAAGCTTCATTAACTACACTTGCAATCTAAACAAAGAAACAAGATTTCACATCATATAAGAAACATTCCAATATTAAAGAGCTACATAAATATTTGCCCCAGTGTCGGAACAAACAAAAACACAGTAATGATACTTAATTCCAAAATATGAAGCATTAAACAAATAAAATCAAGTGTAGGCGCAAACTTGAAAAGGGTAATTTAAATCGAAAAAAATTGAACGAAACAACATTTTTTTGTTGTTGTAACCAGTAGAATGTTAATTAAATCAGGATGGTTTGTAAGCGTGAAACTACTGAGAGGATAAAAGAGATAACATC
Source organism: Tylodina fungina (assembly GCA_031762815.1). Lineage (NCBI taxonomy): Eukaryota > Metazoa > Mollusca > Gastropoda > Umbraculida > Tylodinidae > Tylodina > Tylodina fungina. The sequence continues at coordinate 3,139 of JAUEKS010051288.1, forward strand.
ATCTATTAAATCGGTCTCTGAAATATGATGAACAACATGAATTAGAAATTGTTTAATAATCATTTGTGTACTAGGTGACTCAAAAATATCTTTAAAAAAAAAACATCAAAAAAACATGAAACACTTACAACTTTTTCTCTCTTATTATTGTGATAGTGTAAGCATAATAGTAACAAACCTCTGTAAAGGTGACAGGGGATGATTTCTGACCAGGGAATCCCCCACCAATATCCAGCAAAGTCATCTCGAAGCCGAACTCCACAGCAGACTGCCAGGCCTCGTAGGCTTGCTTTACTGCACAGAAGAAGGCCTCAGGTTCCTTCACTCCACTTCCGACATGGAAACTGCCGACAAAGTAACCATAAAACTAAACAACTATATGTAACATGTGAATGCCAATTTAATAATTAACAAATGTCAATAAAATCGATGTACGCAAAAATAGATACAAATATTTTCATAAGACTATAAATCTACACAAGAAAAGAGGTAGGTGTCTGTACTGCAATATTACATGTAGAGTATCAATCTGATAGGTATACCTAATGCCCATGACATTAAGATTAAGCTCCTGAGCCTTGGCGAGCAGCTTGACCACATTACTTGGATGGCAACCAAATTTGTTTCCCAGCTCACACTGCACCTTGAACTGGGAGGTTGGCAGGATGCGCAGCACCAATCTGGTGGCAAGCAAGATAAAAATCACAATCAAAACCTCATCATCGAACCCTGGAAGATGGATTTACATGTTTAAAAAGTGTACCATCAAATTCTCTGACTGATACAAGACTGTTTTTCTATGTGACACAGTAGAACCTACTTAATTCGATAATCCAAACCGTTCAATTACAACTCTCCACCCCCTCTTAATGCAAACAAAAAACCTTATATAGCACACTTTATTTCCCTTACTGAACAGCCAGTTATAGGTGCAACATTACAAAAATTACACCCACAGAGTCTTGGTTGAGTTGATCACCTCTACACAATATTATGCTAGACGATTGATTCCATGGGTTCTATTGTGTAAGCACTACTTTATATTATGTCTTGTAAAAATCTGTCAAATAACTATCTTCTTGTGCAAAGTTCCTACTCAGGGAGCATAGCTACTGTAAATTAATACTATTGAATAGGCCTAGAACCACCGCAGGGACTATTTGGAACCGGCTTTAGGTGATGACAGCCAAAGTTTGAGACATATGTAAATAAACCACTCTTGTGCTGTTTTTACTTGTTCATTCATCTCCGTCCAAAACTTCCACAGATCTAGACAGATTTTTGTAAATGTCACATTGAGTTTAAGGAGGGGGGGGGGGTCCCATTATTTTGCATTATTATTATTACAACCAATCAAACCTGTCAGTGCTTACCTCGCTGTAGGAAAAAGGCTTCTAATCTTAATCAGCTCAGATTCATTGTCAAAGGTCATCAAATCCACATCATGCTTCTCGGCATATTTCACAAAGGATTTCTGCTTACACGGGTTAGCATAAATAATGCGTGATGGAGAAACACCCAAATTCAGAACTTGCTGGATCTCCCCCTGTAAATGAATTGCCAGAGCTAATGTATTTTTCATTGGTGTAATAGGAACATATAATACAATTCGTGAAGATTAATCTACATGTGCAGTCAAAACATCAAGAAGATTACATAAAGTAAGAACATAATAGGTGCTCCCTGGATTCTCCTTGTTCTCAAAAATAAAAGAAACATTTGAATAAAATCCTGATTTACAAACCTGGGACAGTTGTTCCAGTACAACCCATCCTCATTTTGATTGAATGAAAGTTTTATTAATTATGAAATACAAGTAGAAGATTATTTCCTAGAAGAAATGAGGGGCTGAGGGAAAAAAGCAAACTGAATAGGAAAATGGAACGGAAAAAGAGGTGTGACTTAACATTTACTCTAGCAACTAATAAGCTGATGGGAACAGGTTTAAATCATTCACAGAAAAATATGAAAGGCAAGGAAAATCCCGCATTTTTAAAATAAGATTATTCTACTCAAATGTGAAGGCAGTACTTCTGTATGAGTCAGAGAGCTGAACATCACATTGTAGAAAGCTACAAATCTTCATCAATGGGCGTTTAAGGAAGATTCTCAGAATACAGTGGCCAGACAAAATCAGGAGCGAATATCTATGGGAAAAAACAATCAGATACCCATACAGGAAGAAATTGGAAGGCCAAGGTGGTGTTGGATTGACTGTGAGAAAGACAAGCAGTATTACCACCAGATGGGTATGCATTGAGATGAACCCACAAGGGAGAAGAAATAGGGGTAGGCCACGGATTTCCTGGAGGAAATGCCTGGATGAGGATGTGAAGAGAAGTGGGCACTCTTGGAACAAATTGGCAAAACTGTCTCAGATAATGATGAACCTGAAATGCTTCTTTCATTGGCATGTGTAGCAGGCATAGAAGAATGCTATTCTCCCATAAGAAAAGGTAAAATGCAAGTGCGGCTCATTTTTAACCCAGGGAATAAAAATGAGATTCCAAGTAACTTCTTCTGTGATACATATACACCTAGACATTGCTGACTTGGTACATACCTTCTTACACATTCCTAATAAAGATTATCAGCCCACACAAACCAATTGAGATGTACATACATTTATAAACAGAGAAATGTTTTCATGTGTCCCCCAACCTCATATTTTTTTAAAGACTGCACATTTAGATATCTCTTCCAGAGAAATTAATTACAAATTAGAATCTTTACGATCCACAACTTGCTTTCTATAATCCATATGCTGGCTATACCCAGTATCACAAGACTGAAAATAGGTGAGACAATAGCCCTGGTGTCCGTCTATACCTTTCCATATTGTAAGATGCAACAAAACAGCTAATATGAATAACAATTACACAATGACTAACCACAGAACCTTTAATTTGAAACGATAAAACCCATTAACGAGAGGCGCTCAGGCCAAATTATGGTCAGTCATGAAGTCTCAATTTTCCTATGCTAAAGAATTTTCTTGGAAATTTTTGGTGCTTTTAAATACCATTCATGCTACCAATACTTTTCATTTAGCAAAATGACATCAAAAGTATTTGCAAAAAACAATCTTTGCTAATCTAAGTAGGCTAGTAAAAAGAGTGTTTTTTTATGTTTTGCTACACTTTCTTATTTCCATTTATCTATATAAAATCTCAATATGTCAACAGGTATCTTGAATCACAAAGATCTTTCTTGTACCATGAGATATAGCACGTTTCGGAGTTAAGATAGAGAAGGCACTGAGTGCATGGGATGCACTCTCATTTATTTTGCAAAATCAAAGAGCTGTATTAATTCCTCACAACATAATAAGGCACAGTTGTCTTGACTGTAGTGCAGGCAATTCATAAGATGTGGGTGTCTGTGTACACACAATGTTAATAAATGTCCTTGATTATCAGCAAGAGACTATATCAAAAGATGGGCATTCCTACAGCTACCGGTATTCTTCATTGATGTACAACTGAGGAGCGGGTCTGTATGAATTATTTCTCTCTTGATTTAAGCTGAGGTACAAGACTGCTGAATTCTAGGATTGTCTGGAGTAAAGGTTTCCATAATGTTGATGAATCGTTTTGCAATTTAATATTAGATTCTACCAGAGGAGCAATGCATTTTTCTCTTGACCAGTTGAAAAGTGAGAAATTCAGGATGGGTTGAAGTTTGTATCATCAACTATTTATGTTAATGTCACCTATGTCACAGGTATTCGAAACACCGGCAGCAATGACTCTAGCTAAATGCATCAACATTTCAGAATTGGAAGTGACCTCCATTGTTTTATCACATTCAGAAATGGATGCTTTATGACTTTATGGTGATGAGTTGAGTTTCTTCCTTTTAATGCTGTCACGCATCTGTTGCGCATTGTTTCATCACATTCAGAAATGTATGCTTTATGACTTTATGGTGATCAGTTGAGTTTCTTCCTTTTAATGCTGTTGCACATCTGTTGCGCACTCATGTGCACTTAGACTGGCTGTTATTTTCGCATTTTAATCTGTTTGACACATCTGATTATCTTCTAATTTCTTGATGAATTTTGTACCCCGGTTGAAAGAATAAAAGTGCCCACAGGGTGAACAATTTTGTACTTGAAGTCTATCTCGAACAGTGTCCGTCCATACTTTTGTTGCTTGTTTAGTGGCTATGGCTTTGTTGATCGATGTAACACTACAAAGAGTTTTATATGATGAATGTTAGTAACACCATTATTGCAAATTAATGGAGAATGAATTTCACATCTTAATCAGTACTGACATATTGAAAATAAGTAGATCTCTGCGAAAGTCATTCACATTGTGAATCCTTTGTCTTTATTCGTCTCAGTTGTTTCGTTAAGGATCTGTTACAACATAATCTACATAAATGTTTGAGTTTATTGACATGGACTTCATGTGAATGTTCCATGACCATTCTTTCTATTCAAAGTGAGTAAACATACAACACAACTGTAATAACAGAGAACGGCGCTTGAAACGAAAAATGTCAAAATGCTCCTCACTTCTTTTCTGAAAATGTGGTAAGAATATGGCACCTGCCAACTTCAATTAAATCTTTTCACTCTATGAACCATGAAAGTCTACTGGGTCCAGACATGATCAAGAAACCAAACTTTTGTGCTGGCAGAAGTGAGGAAAGTTTAATTAAAGAATGCACATCCTTGACCAAAATTCTTAATTTTTGCACCAGCAACCAATTCGCTATTGATAAATTTCAGGGACAAACCCCCCACCCCCAAATTATAAAAGCCCAGCCAACAGGTCAAGTCAATTTAAGAGAATACAACCAAGAAGGTAAAATTCAAATGCTACACTAACTTATGAACGATCTGAGTAAAAAGTGCATTGATTTCTGATTCTTCTACCCACACCAGTTATCTGCCCTTAGCTTCGCCACCTCCACAGTCATAAATCGGGTCTTGACAACTTAATTGCCGACAATCGCGCATTTGGCTGGTCGTGGGGGAGATCAAAGTTTCGGCTATAGAGTTTGATTTTGCTATTTTATATAGCCATGATTAATTTATAGATTCACTGTAAGTTTCTCAGTACTCGTATAGTCACAAAAAGGAGACACAATTTTTGCTGTAAAGCAGTTTGCTACAAGATTCAGCAAATTTTCACTTTTTAGTTCTTCATAAATACACCACTTGGGGGCTCTGCTATCCTGTAAAAATTAATGTGGCAAAAAGATATGTCTTAACCATTATCACAAACATAAGGGCTCTTATTCATAAGGGCTCTATTCATGTACCTTGCTAGCACAGTCAAAGCCAGTACCAAGGTCTGCCAGTGTCTTGACCACATGGATATCCTGGTTACACTTCACAGCTGATAGATAAAAACAGCAGAATAAACATATCACATAACACTGAAACCAATATAACAAACAACAGATGCAACTCCCAGCATGCATACTAATTTGTGATCTCCACATTTCAAAGTGAACATAATCCCCACTTCTCTAACCTTTTACTTTTTACTTAACAAATGAAAGGTAAAAAAATGAACTCCCAGAAATGGATGCCCCAGACATTGTTAATGCGGAAAAAAACAACAACATGTAAGCCCCATATTACTTACGAGTATCCTGCCACTGCTCATCGTTTCCCCACGGTCTGCTCTGTTTACATTAAATTTTACTCTAATCTGAGCTTGTATGTCAGCCCGAGGTGTTGGTGAATCAGAACAGAAGAGAAGTGCCTGAACCAGAGGTACCATGTCCAGTGAATTTCCATGTATGTTACAATGGTATAGAGTTGTAAAAGCTACTGTCGTGCTCTACCTACCTAGTATATGTATAGCCATTTTATAGCCAGCTTGTACTAACAAACTGGTTGAATGAATTAACTGAATAATATTCTGTGCTCTTGACTTTTAACTGAATTCCATGAAGAAACAAGAAATAATGGGAAGACTAATTTTCATCTCTTGTGATGTTTTGTTGGTACAGGATACCCACTTTGAGAGATGGCTATCAGGCTGCTCCTGCCCAATATCTGCATTTGTAAAAAGGTTTGAAGACTAAAGAATTTCTATGTTACCGATTTCAGGAGTCCACTCGAGGCACCACAAATCCCTTGAAGGCTTTTAATCTCATTAATTTGGAACACAACTCCTATAGCTGAATACCCTTCCTGGGGCCAACCAAACTGTTATAGACTATGGATGTTTCAGATTCTCCTTTGCAAATGTGGGCTCTCCGAACAAGCTGGATATGGCCTGGGTACGTGGCCTCACTGCTATAGGCCAATGAGGCACTGCCATGCGCAAGTAGTAGTAGGTTAGTTCTACATGGAAACAGTAGCAAGGACCTGTCTGACATGAAGTGCACTCACCTGAGGGAGCACACACCCAGGGTATACCTGCAACTTGACATCCCCTGACCTAAATTTCACAAAAATCACCACTGCCATGGAGACCACTTTGGTAAGGGAAAAATGGATAAAAAAAAAAGAACCTTAATTCCACTGTAAAACAGTGCCCACCGCTATAATTAAATCATAGTATATGGAACTATTACCATTATCCACTTTTTACTCAACCATTATCAGGTGCGGGGTTTTTTTCAGCCCAAAGACCCTTCACTATTTGAACTATAATTCAGCTCCCATTTGGTCCATCAGCTTAAAACTAAAACCAGAAATGAAAGTTCTACGCATTGAAGATATATCTGAAATTGTGATGTGCAATATGTGTGAATCGTGTTGGAATAAAACACAAGTGTGGAAAAACAAGCAGTACAAATTTTTCAAACAATATTTGATGCTAAAAGTAAACCAAGTCAAAGCAGAGAAGAGATGGCTTCCCAAGAGGGTATATTAGTTTAGTAATACATGTACATCCAAGAAATTTCAACTTATTTTGTTGACAAACAAAAATTCTGCAGCTATTATTATCATGCACACACTCAGACCTAGAGCAATGGATTATTAAAACTCGCGG
>JAUEKS010051399.1:0-10103 GCA_031762815.1 Tylodina fungina
ACACGTTGAAGATGGTGTTAATGAACATGGTGATGATGGTGATGGACACGTTGAAGATGGTGTTAATGAACATGGTGGTGATGGTGATGGACACGTTGAAGATGGTGTTGATGAACATGGTGATGATGGTGATGGACACGTTGAAGATGGTGTTAATGAACATGGTGATGATGGAGTGATGGACACATTGAAGATGGTGTTAATGAACATGGTGATGATGGTGATGGACGCGTTGAAGATGGTGTTGATGAACATAGTGATGATGGTAGTGATGGACACATTGAAGAGGGTGGTAATGAACACTGTGATGAGGATGGTGATGGACACGTTGATGAGGGTGGTTATGAACACAATGCTGCTGGTGATGGGCATGTTGATGATGGTCAGAGAGTGATCAAGGATTTACAGGTGCGCATGAATGGAGAATGGGTGGTTATCAAAAAACCAAAAGTCAACAGAGTTCTTGGGAGACCAAAGAGGGCATCTTTAACTGTCGGTCGTAAAAACAGAAAAGGAGGCGCAACCAATCAAAGACCAAAAAGGAAAGCAAAAAGAAAAAAAGTAAAACAGAGTTTGCACAAGTGGATGAAAGTGAAAAGTGCGAGATTTTCTGTAGATTGAACAGGTTGTGACACATGCGATACATGGTATCATATCTGCTGTCCTAGAGATGCAGGAGAAGGGGCTGGCTGTTCCTATTTGTGATGAATTTTTTTTTTATTGAATGACTTACATCTAATTTCATGAAAATTCTTAAACATTTTTCTTTTATATGTCATAATTCAAGAAATTCCTAAATATTTTTCTATTTTTCTTTTACACGTGTCATATTTCATGAAAATTAATAAACGTTTTTTTTCTTTTCTATATTGCATGAAACTCTTAAACATTTTTTCTTTTGCATGTGTCATATTGCATGAAAAATATGAAATATTTTTAATATGACATTTAGGGCGTGCTAATGTTGAATAAAACAATAGTCACACACTGAGTTGGACGAGTAGTCGTGCAAATAGCTGGACCATTGGGTGTTGTATTATCGCACGACTAATCGTGCAAGTAACCACTTCGTTATTATTATTATGGCAGCCACAATTGACACAGATGACGCTGTGTCAGTTGACACAGAATGATCTCATTATAGTTCTAGATCTTAGATATATCTAGACTGAGAGTGATTTCGTTATTGACACAGACTGAGTTTCTTATTGACAGAGAGTGAGTTTCTTATTGCGAGTTTCTTATTGACACAGTAAGTTTCTTATTGACACAGGCTGAGTTTCTTATTGACACAGAGTGAGTTTCTTATTGACAAAGATTGAGTTTTTTTATTGACACAGAGTGATTTTCTTATTAACAAATTGACAGAGAGTGGGTTTCTTATTGCGAGTGAGTTTCTTATTGACACAGAACAGGCCTAAGTTTCTTATTGACACAGAACAGAGCGAGTTTCTTATTGACAGAGTGAGTTTCTAAGAACGGCAACTGCAACGAAACGGGAGGTCGGAAGTTGGTATATATAAGCGGAAAACGTGCTTTCCAGCGCAAAGGAGCTCTACTTTCACTCTGTGTCAACTGACACTACCTTTTGTAAAACCCATACAAATACCAAGCCCATCTTTCTGTATCCCTCTCAAGATGTCCCCTTTTTGTTGGTCGGGGGTGGCGCTTCAGTACGGAAGTCCTCCCCACACAAAAAATTGAAGATAAAGAAACAGCGCTAGATAAGCCAAGAAACCACCCCTGGAACCCCCCTGCCGTCCACCCCATCTCCCTTTCCCCCCTGGCATGGCTTGGCAGGGTGCAGTGGAGAGAGGGTGTAAATAATATGGCTGCCGTATCAGGCTATCTGTCTCGATTCACACCAGGAATTTTGGCCCTACAAGGGTGTTGTTGCCCCTTGATCCCACTGGGGACCTCTGCGGCCCGTGGACCCCAGCAATTCATTTTCAGAGAATTTTTTTCAAATAAATGCCATTTACATTGCTTATAAAATGTCACACTAGTTGCACAAAATTGTGTAACGATTGCAATATTATACTGTGGGTTTTAAAGTCACAAGCGAAAACTAAATAACATTAAAAATGGTGTGTTCTTGTAGAGCACTGGCTGCTCTCTATGCATATTATAACTAATTATATTAAAGTAACAGCGAACGTATGTATAGTCAAATATGATTCGCTATTACTATAATACTATTACTGCAGTGGACGGTTGCCGTTTCCACACAATTAGTACAGGGGTGTAAATTTATGGCATTTGAAAAAGATTCTCTGAAAATGAATTGCTGGGGTCCCTTGCACACAGATGAATCAGGGTGGAGTCACAAAATTGCGTTCATCTTCTTCCCTACCATTAACTTGTAAAATAACCCCTCAGAAAACCATTAAGAAAGTATGATAATAATGAGGTCGCCTTGGCCTACATATATCTGGACATTCTGATTTGTATTGTTTTCAAATGGTAAAGATGATGTACCATATATTTTTGTGAGTTACATTCTTCTCTGATTTCACTTAGATCATGACTTCACTTAGAAAATGGGGCTTTATAATATGCTCTGGTGATGCTATTTTGTCTGAAATCTACTGTATGCGTGTTGTTAAGTAAATGTATTCATTTATTGAAATCAACTTTCAGAGTAACACTTCTGGATTCATTTCACTCAGTCTCAATGTTATTAGCAATCCTGAAAAAGCTCTAATACCAATTTCAGTTAGAAATATTTACAAATTGTGTAGAAATGTTGTAGTCGGGTGTGAAAGGTAGCCGAGTCGTAGTCCTGTATTATGTAGGTAAGATAGATTTGTGAGAAATTTTCTTAGAACTATATACAATCTATTTTTGATGATTTGAAGCATCATTTTACTTACATGTGTGTCTTTTTTTTATTTCAGAACAAGTAAAGCAGCACCATTTGAAAAAAGAATAGAAGAAAGCAACATCATCCTACTTGGCTCAAAGAAGATAGGACAATGTCTGGAATCAAGAAATTTTTTGAAAAGCGCAAGCTCAATATTAAATTTAAGAAGGCTGGAGATGGACATCGTTTAGATCAGCCCAGTTCGTCAAGTGTATCTAAGCAACATGGAAGTGCGGCTCCAAAACAGCCCGCACCTGCAGCCGTGGGACCTGAAAGTGAGGCAGCCCGGAAGGCGGCTGCTGAAGCTGCCATGGCTAGAATGGATGCAAAGCTGCATGTAACTACAGGTGCGTAAACAAGACGCAATACCATTTTAATTATGAATCTACACAGCCGGGCCTCACTGGCATAAAAAATAGCGAGGCTACCTACCAAGTGTGTCAGGGATTCCGCTAAGGTTTTAAAAAATGTATCCGTCCCGAGAACGGACAAGGTCTAAAAATATCCATCCTAGCCCCATTTTTACCTGTCGCCTCTATTGGGTTATCACTGATAGTGGCAACTACAACGTAATGTGTGGCGTCAAATCCACAAGAAGTTGCACAACGGGTGACGTCAAATCACAAGAAATCTGTAACTGACTTCTGTTTCGATGACATGATTACATCTAGATCTTCTACACATTAGTTACTGTAGGGCCTAGAGCTAACACTTCAGCGTGTCTGTCTGACCCAACCAGTGGTGTGATCTAATTCTGCTTGTTGATTGGCTCATTTAGTGGAACCACAAGATGATGCCTATGCATGCGTGCTGTTTGAAAGCGTCTCTGCAGCCGGTCATGTACACTATTCTCTACCGGTGCTAGGCAAAAAAGGTCTCCCCCTTCTGAAATTTTGCCCGTCCTTGGGACGGCTGCAATTACTTTTATCCTTCGCGGGGGATTTTGTCGGTATTTGACGGATATTCATCGGTAAACGGAAACCCTGGCGGTGCATCGTAAAAGCTGCCTCTTTGGACAAGGAAAGTTCAGTGCATAACCCAAAACAAGCTGGTAGGCACCAGGAAGTGCATCCGGCTGTAAAATGATGGCTCTGAAACAAATAGGAATGAAACTCCTAAAGAGATTAATGGTGTCACAGGCATGCATTTGAATGCAGCTGTCAAAAAATGGCTGATGATGTTTATTATTATCACACAAATGGTACGCAAAAAGACTAGAAGATTTGGTACTTGAAGATGTAGGTTATTTCTTGTATTCATACTTGTCCACTATTATTGATGGAGTTGAGAAGGCTATCATTGAAATATTGATGAGGCCCTGGGGTCTAAATTTCTGAAATGTGGAGAAAAAGAAGGAAAGCATGCGACATCAAGCATCAAACACTGTCTGATCTCAGCATGAGTTTGAAGTTGTGATTTTAAGTGGACAAAGTCATTGTGTAAGATTAATATCCAAAACTTTGCTTCTAAAATTGTCACTACTCGTCAAGGCTAAAAATATATAGAAAATAGCCTCTTCACTGCCCTAGAGCTGCTGTGTTTACCTTCCTTTCCTGGCATCTACCTTTAGGTAGATAAATCATTTGCATGTTTTGTTTCATTCGAGATGAGGGGACACCAAGTCCTAAGCTAACAAATACATGATGTAAGTAAGCGTTTCAATCCAAGGAGCACGTTAGGTAATAATATAGGTCTACATATCCTAGGCCTACAGCTGCTCAGGGTTTCAGTGAACATTCTGTGTTCTAATTATTCCAGCTTGGGTTAGAAGAATTACACTTAATTTAATATTATTATTACATTGTTTAAACTATTTTTGGTTGTTTTTATTAACTGTGTTGTAAGTTCTGTGTGCATACTTGTTAAACCTGAAATATTTGAATACTTCTTTACACTGTATGACTATCTATGAATCAAGTATCCTTTTCGCTATGAACTGCTCATTCCGTTTTCTCATCATGTTTTATTTTGCAGCTGATGGTATGGTTATCCAAAGGGCAAGGATGAAAAGAGAGATGGAGGCGGAGAAAAAGCGACTGATGGAGGCGGAAGCAAAAGGAGCTGCTGCTAGAGCAGGTCCAACTGAAATCATCAAGGACAGTGCTCCTATGATAGAGACTGTTCTATTCAAGTGTCCTGACATTGGACCACAGGTCCTGCCAAAGACAGAAATGGAAGCACTTATTCATCAGTTCTTGCTGGATAATCTGGAGGATGAGCCTGAGATGACGTCAGCTTTAATGATCCACACTCTAAACAAAAACAAGGAAAAAGTGAAAGTTTGTATTGAAACATTGGTCAAATACCTAGATAATATTATAAATAATCCGACTGAAGAGAAATTTTGGAAGATCCGTCAGAGCAATAAAGCATTTCAAGAGCGAGTTGCTTCTATGAAGGGAACAGAAGAATTTCTCAGAGCTGCAGGATTTTCGCTCAAGTCATTACCATTTGAGGATAGTGAGACCATGTTTTATGTTTTTGATTCGGATCTAGCCAAAGATGTCGAACGTCTTCAGAATATGAAAGATGTTCTCCACAAAGCAGAGCCCATTCGTGCAGAGTTGGACCGTAACATTAAGGTTTATCATCCTTCAAAGTCTTATACCAAATTTGATATCCCTGATGAGTTTTATACTATTTCTCCCGAGGAGCTTAAACGTGAGCAACAGAGACGAGAGGAAGCATCTGAAAAGTTGGGTATGCTCCGCACCAAAGCCATGAGAGAGCGTGATGAGCAAAGAGAGCTGAGAAAATACAGATTTACCTTACTTCGTGTTCGCTTCTCCGATGGCATTTTGCTACAGGCTGTCTTTAGAGCTCAAGAGAGCATGAAGCATATTTATCAGTTTGTGAGGGATTGTCTCCAAAATGATTGGATACCATTTCAACTTTCCAGCGCTACTGGTCATAAATTGGAAGATGGTGATGGGACCCTTGTTGAGCTTAGCCTCGCTCCAGCAGCTGTGATTAATTTCTCTTGGGATGCGACTGTTTTGAAAGAAGTTGCAGCTGAGCAAGGTCAGGCTATCACTAAGGTTCACTTGAAGCCAGGGATAATGGCACTGATACAACAGTTGTGATTCTATTAAAGACTAACTTTTTAGACTGTGCTGAAGTCTCTGCATTACATAACTCTTACTTGAACAAGTGAAAGTGTCCTCTATTCAGGGCATTTCTTAATAAATTCAAATTGTAATATGTAAGGAAGCTACAGTTGAAACTATAATTGTAAATGGTGAACTGAATTTTCACCTCCCTGATATCTTACCCTAGTTGTGTCAATGACGTAGTTGCTTATGATTCATGTTCTATGCCTGTCAATATAAAAGAATCCATGTTGAACTTTCATAAGCATAGATGAGAAGGTGAAAGAATGGACAAAATCATGCACAACTGCTTAGTTACGATCATTCTTCTTTTTTTTAATGTTTAGTCAATGTGGTGGTGGTGGTAGTGGTCAGTGTTCGAGACTCTAATGGAGACTGTGGCTAGATATGGCCACATGTCCGCAAGTAGTCACTATCCATCTCAGTGCATCTCACAGTATGCGCTTGCTGTTGTCAGCTGGAATGTTTCTGAAGTGATGGAGATCGTCGACCGGACAATCAATTTGTTGACGTCATCACGGTGGTGGCCGTATTTGGTGCAGGCATCCAATGTTGTTTGCCTGCAACATTGAATGGTTTCCATTGTTTCTTAGCTGAGCTAGGATGTTATATTTATTGTGAGAGTTGAGACTTGTTGTCTCGCATCGGTGGCAGGCAAATTTCTTCTGGCTTTGAATAATGTCGTTTTAGCGGAGTCAATACATAATATAATAGTAAATGGGAATGATGTCATTGTCATGGTAAGCACTGCATTTTAGAGCCTATACTGCTATACTACTACATCTGAGCCTGTATAAATATGTTTGACCTTCCCCCTTTCTTCATCTTCAGGGCATTGTCTTATGAGACTTATGTGTCTTGCATTGCAGTGAACTGTCAGTGTCACAGACTTTATTTGTGACCAGATGTTTGCATACACCTGGGAAATTATGAAAATTCGCCAGTCCAGGTTTCTCCATTATGAAGTAAATTTAGAGGGTTATAGCCTTGTTGTCCGTGAGATATTTCGTGAAGAACATGGAAACAAATTGATCTCAACAGATAAATAATCGACAGAAATGGCATACTATGATGGGGGTGGAAAGAGCTTTACCTTGAAATGATGATGACGATGTGTCATTTGCTAAGACTAACAATAGTGAGGCTGTATACACAGTTCGTTAAAAATCTGAATTTTGGGAAGGCATAAGCTAAGGCATCCATAATTTATAAAAGTCTAGTCGACACGAGGAAGGGCATCTGACCGTGTAACCTTTTCTCCAAAACTAAAGAGAAACAGGTCCTAAAGAGATATATGTGGTGTCTCATGCTAGCCCATGAGATCATGGACAACAGTTTAAAAGACCCCCAGAAAATGTTGATTCACAACTTGTTTTTTGCATTTATTTTTTTCATTTTATTTACCCTCTGCTCATTCATGATTGGTGTGTGCACATCTGATTAAATTACTGTGTGTGGAAGTGAAAGCAGTGTGTGTGTGTGTGTGTGTGTGTGTGTATTTGTAACCATAGACCGTAAATGTGAGTGAACTTCCTGTGAGGCTGTGAAAACTACATCTGTGAAATGTTAGCCGATTTATTAACTTCGATGTACATCATCATCACTTATTATCATTTATAAAGCTTATGATTTAATTTATTTGAAACTATAATATCATGAAAGCTGTTGTAAAATAAGCTGTTTGTAAAATCGACTATGACGTTCGAGACATTGCAAAAGAAAAGAACAAGGCGGATAATATGGAATGTAGTAGCCCTATAGTATAGTGAGTGATATTGTTCATCGACTTTAATAATCTAAGAGTTATAAAGGAATAGACAACATCAGGCTTAATTGATTATATTGAAGAGTACTTCACTGAGAGACCCCAAGAATATAATACTAGAGATGTGGAGTGAAAGTGAATTCATTTTTTACTTACAGATCCGAACCTGTCGAAACATGTATCCTGGTTCTCAACTTTTTACATGATTTTCTCTGTTATTATTTTCCTGTGTTTCCTCCCATTAAATGGGCATATCTCTGTTTCTTATTGTGATATTTAGAAATATATCTGTAATATGATTCTCAGTGGGTGTTGCTCTAACTCAAATGTACAATTTGACTAGTGTATTGGGTTTTTGCAGGCCGCCAGAAATATAGATCTGTATAAAAATGCATTCCAATAAGAGAAGTGTTCATTTATGCAGTGACAACAGTGTAAATTCCTTTTGCTTTTTGTATTGATTGCCTATTATTCTACCATCAAAATTGTGTTTTGCACTTTTGCAATAATGCTCATGGCACAGAGATTAGGAGCATTATTGACAAATTTGTGAAAACATCATTTTTAGAAACTGCAGTTGCCTTGGTGAAAGCCAGGAATTCATGTTGTGATTTTGAGACTGGCTGTGAAATGTAATGCTTCGAATTCAGATCAGAGTATGTATCATGTGTATGTAATTAAACCATGTTGGAAGTTTAGTAGGTTCAGCTCTCCTTAGTCTAGAAAGTTATTGCAATTATATGATGAATCTGAGTAACTGAGTAACTCATCTAAATGTGGTTCACCACCAACAGCATTTTCTTTAAGCAAGAACATTTACCTCTGTTACCCCTGTTGCTTCAATCAACCCAGGGGAAAATGAGTACAGTTTCAGCTGGAAAGTATTCTGTAGTAGACTAGCGTCATATTCAGAAAGTAATGGATAAAATCCGTCAGTCTACTTCATACTTCTGAAACCAGGATAAGTTCTGGCTCTTGGAGCCGAATGATTTGAAAGGACTGCTTTTTTCTTAATATTAAAAAGAATTCATCTTCAAAGTTTTCCCATTTTAACAATAACATCCTAGATTTGTTCTCCATTACAGTTGTTATGATCCTATTGATATTCATTTTGTTTTGGGATACGTGCTTTTTCTTAAAAATAGCTTTACGCAATTTAAATATTTCTAGTTGTTTTTATTTCATTGTCTGCATGATCTACCCTTAGGGTCACTGAGTCTTAAGGAGTGAGAATAATGGAAACACATTCTATTTTGTGTGTTCCAAGGAAATATGATTTGTGTATACATGTAATGTACAGTGGAGTCCTCTTAAACTCGCTCGAAATACGTACTAAAATATAATCCCTGCCAAAGTTTCCATTTTTGACCATTACTAATTAGATAATTGGATAATATTTTCATAAGCTGAATTTCCAGCAAAGGCTACCTGTCAGAGCTTCTAGTGCCATACACCCTAACAATGTCTCTTAGTTCATTCAACTCAAGATGATGAAAATACCTCTCAAAATTTAGGGCACATTTTAAAACATTTGGTGAAAAAGCTTTGACGTTGTGTGGTCCAGAAGTGTGAAACAGTCTTCCACCAGATCGCAAAACAAAACAGAGCATCGCCTCCTTCAAAAGAAGTTTAAAAACACATTTATTCAAAAACTAAAAACTATTTTCTAAGCACCACTACTTGGAATGATATTATATAAACCCAATGCATTGCTCCTCACTGGCACTTTTTCCTGTCACATACTGGGACTGGTACAATTGTCTAGTCAACCTTGCATGTGTCTCTAATGCATGCTGTGATTAGCTGACCTATACCCCCTTTCCCAAATTCAACACTCGCTACAGTCTTTTTAAGGACTACTCATTTTTTGTCATCTGCTGACCTCAAGATTCAAATGAAATATTCTTCATTGCATTTTCATGACTTACACTGGAGAGATTTCAGTTATTTCCCAGATAATGGCTAAGACAAACCTTGCTTAATATTAAACAAAATAAAATTTTGGTTCCCGACAGTTATTTTAAGTGCATTCTACTGGAGTGAGGTCATATCTGATAATCACTTATGTTTCTTAGGGAATACTCTAGGTTTTTATAAATACAGTAGCCATACTTTTTATAGTCTCTTTAGCATGTGACACAGCTTGATGAGCTGTAGAGCTATATCAGGCACATTTTACTGACACAGGGGACAGAATTAATTGGTCTTTTTGTTCACATAATCGTAGGCAACACATGCGACTATTCTCACATCTCACACTCTCTCAGCATCTCTCTCACTCTCACTCTATCTTTCTCTCATTCTCCCTCATTCACACTCTCTCTCTCTCTCTCTCTCTCTCTCTCTCTCTCTCTCTCTCTCTCTC
>JAUEKS010051509.1:0-10103 GCA_031762815.1 Tylodina fungina
TTCTTCTTCTTCTTCTTCTTCTTCTTCTTCTTCTTCTTCTTCTTCTTCTTCTTCTTCTTCTTCTTCTTCTTCAAATTCTTCTTCTTCAAATTCTTCTCCTTCAAATTCATCTTCTTCTTGATAGTCTGCTACGTTTTCTTTTTAGTCTTTTTATTGCCTCTTTTCTCTTTTCACTTACTGTCGACTTAAGTGCGTGCATACTGGAGATGTATACGTCTAATTTTTTAACAGTGAACTATTAAACGTTGGGTGTTTTAGACAATAGTATTTTATACATTTACCATTTTTTCATACATTTCCATTCCTACTGTCTTGACAGTCCTTATTTCCTCTATCATTCTCTATTGTGATGATGGCTAATATGAACGCACTTTTCTCTCCTCCTATCCTAAGGGACATAGCTTTTTCTTTCCAAAAATCGATACGTCTTTCATACTTGTATAAATCATTTCACACCCCAAGGGTCACAAAGGATCATAAACAACACGAGTAAGCAATGAGAGAATTTTGGAATATTTCCAATAACACCAAGCTTAACCATAGAAATATTGGAAAGGTTACGGTCGGATTCCACAAGTGTAATAGGAGTCTTCATAGGCAATGTCGTTTATATCGTGAGACAAAATTATTATAACAATAATATTATGTATATTTCTACCAAACGACACTAATAATGCGCATATTAGCAAAGTAAAGCTGGCTGAGACTAGTTTTGTTCGTGAATGAGTAACGACAGTAATAAATAATAAGTAAATAATAATTCATAACATAAACTAAAGGCGGTCCCATAATATTTTGGTCGTTGCGTATTGAAGGTTTTAGATCCTTCATTTCTTTAGGCATAGCGTCGATATCTCCAGAGGTGACGCCCATTTCCCCCCTCGTTGACTCGTTGACTTCCCGTCCCGGCCTCTGAAGAGAACCAGGCGCCCATTTACAACTGGGGAGACAGGAGTGCTCGTAGAAGTGAAGGCATAATATGCAAAGTTGTCTGGCAGGAGATCGAACCCCTGTCTCCTGCGCGACAGGGGGCAGCTCTGACTATTGTACCAGTCAGATTATAATAACATGACATGACTCTCTCGTTCTTTCTGATAGTATAACTTGTGGAGTCGGTGGCCTAGTGGTTAGGCTGCCGGACTCGTGATCAAGGGGTCGTGTGTTCGAATCCTGGCCGGGCTAGGCATCTGACGTTGTGTCCTTGGGAAAGGCACTTTTCACAAATTTCCTCGCCCAACCTAGGTGTAAAAATGGGTACCCGACAAGAGACAGTGAACGATATTGTCAGTATGTTAGTAGGAGCGCTTAACCGGTAGTCTGCACTGTATACTCCCCAGGCTGGTTTCAGTATGGAATTGGTTTGTCGGGTCAATAGTGTGTTAAGCGCATTTGAGCACATTTAGTGGAAATTGGCGTTATAGAAATGACGCATTATTATAACTTGATGTCGTTTGCCACGGATGTTCAATGCATTGATACTGAATATAGAATAGAAATGAAAGGCAGCAGCAGGGAAGATTCAACCCGAGCATCGTATTGTCGAGATCGTATTGACGAGGGCTCGCTTGAGGGGACAATTTGTGAATATAATTGGAAAAATAGTCCGAGAGTTAGATAGTATGGCGTCTTTTCGAGATGGCCAGAGATTAACAACATCTGGTTATAAATATGCTCCAGCTATCGCTAGTACTGCGAAGAGAGATTGGTTAGTTAGTTAGTTAATTAGATGTTTCACGGCTCCTTCAACAGCTATAGGTCTTATCGGCACCGGAGGGATATTGGTATTGCAGGGGGGTTGGTGACGGAAAGGGGCCAAAAAAAAGAAAAAACGCGACAATCTCCCCATATTCCTTTCTTCTTACCACTCTGTCATGTTCGAGTGAATCTTGACTAAAAGTCAAACAAACTAAAGATGCATACTGGAACTAGGTAGCAGTAACAGCTATGGAAGGAATAAAACAGAACATCTGATTCTGGCAGTCCATTGAGCTTACTTAATGTCTGATGCGTGGCATTACAGTTAAAAACCACAAGACAACGCAATTCATTAGGAGTCTCCACCCACACCATGGACTCAATTCTATTGATTGTGTTTTCTGTCACTTAAATAACCTATTTGTGTTGCAAGTGACATGAAACTTTAACTCAAATCAAAATCTGACTGTTTGAAAGGTGTAGAACATCACAGTAGACTTAGAGACAACAAGGTTCTGTGTAATGACGTTCCTCCTGCCTTGCACCGGAATGGCGTTTTTTCCCATCAGACTACGAGGTGAGACGTTGGTATCAGATTCTCTTTCGTGTTCCAATCCCACGAGCGTTAAATCAATACCACCACGTCCTATCTATATATTCATTTCTCATTTGATCATGCTCTCATGTTGGTGTTGTCTCATCCCACGAGCTGTCAGTTCATATGGTGGTAATGCCCCCTCTACCAGAATACTTCGGGTGCTTTTCACTTGCAGTTCACGTTTTCTTTTCTTATTGATCAGACTTGATTAGTTTTACTTGCTTTTGTTGCATAGCTCGTTGAGGAATGCCGCCGTCCTGTCTTGCTGCTGATCAGCGCAATTCTCTGTGGTTCATGTTTCCTGTTGTTTTTCAAAATATCTCACAAGAGAAAGTACGCTATTCTGTCGAGCTGTAGCGGCACCTTGCGTTCGTTGTTTTCGAAATAATATACTAGACGTGTTATGATTGGTGTTGGTGTCACTATGGTTATTGTTGGATGTGATCTTGCTACAGTTGTTTGCGGAGACGTTACTTCGCTCCAGAACTTTCGGATCAGTAACGGCCTGACTCCGATGATTTGGTTGAGTTGTTCTGTGAATAATGGGCACGGCGTCATTCAGACCAATGCCAGGGGTTGACGAGGGCGCCGAGGGCGTGCTGTCCTTGCGCGGTGCTGCAGCACCTTTAGAGAGGACAGGGCAATCGATGGACCCGCCGGGCCAACTTGCGGAGACGTTCAATTGGGGAGAATGCCGATCTTGGTTAGAAAGTTCAGAGTTCGCGCTAGACCAAAGAGCTCTTGAATCTTGTTGAGTATCGTTCTTTGAAGAAAGGCATTCCAATTTCACACTACTGCCAGCGCCGATATTTCGTCCGTCCCATTCAGCTCTGGAGTTACCCGCGAGCATTCTCTGGTCATTCTCTACAATCTTCATATCTGCTGGTTCTTCACAACATGGGTCTTCCGATGCTCTCTGCCTATTTACCATATTGCTAGTAATGCAATGTTGATGAATATTCGACATTTTTTCATCCTCTTTTGAACTGAAATATGAACTGATATTTCTTCCCGACGCATCAAATTGATGATAGTTCATCGGACTAACACCGGAGCCTGCACCAAAAGCTGTTTTCATTACAGACGACCCGGCTGTCTGAGCATCTGCTAATCCGTGTAAGACTATTATTTTCTCTCCCTGTTCTATTTTCATCTTATCTTCAGCCTGGGCTCTTAAACCGTCTCCTCTCTCGACGCTCTCTCCACTGTCGCCAGAGTAAGAGCACTGAGTGCCCCCATGCTCGATACCCACCGCCTTGGGTACCATTCTATTAGACTCTCGACTATTTTCCACACCGGCGTGACCTAGACCACATTTTGGACAAATTTCGACTTGATGGAGTGCCTTAACAACATTTTCCGAGGCTTTCCCAAGTGTGCCGCCAACGGCCAAATTAGTTTGATGTTTCTCCGTGTTCAGGAGCATTCCGTTTAACCGGCATACGCAGTTAGGGCCTCCACCCTCGTCTTTCGTGCTGTCTGGCCCATGGGTCCCTCCCGGCTGTTTCATCGCTATGTGTCGATTTTGCTCCAAGCTACTCACAGTAGTTAAACCGGGACTGAGAATTCTATCAAGATTTAAGTGGGCTCTATCGGGCACATCGATCGTGCACAGCCCATGGTGCTGTTCCGAATGTTCACCAGAAAACTCATGACCGGAAGTGTGTCCATCGATCGACGCTCCATTTCTCTCCAACCCTACTGTGGTGTTCTGGTTACAGGAGGCGGCGGCGGCGCGGGGTGAAAAGGGGGCGGTAGTGTGCTTTTTACACGTGGAACTACTCGCAGAATAAGGGCGATCGTTAGAGGAATTGTTAGCATCGGCGATCCACGCGGATAACACACACTCAGGCCGGCCACCTCGGGTGTTCTCTACAACAGGCAAGACTGGGTCGTCAGAGGCCTGCGACACACACACATTACAGTTTGCTATTGCGCTCTCGGGGATCGAGGCATTTTGAAACATAATTTGATCCTTCGGCCGAACGAGACTAGCGTTCTTGTCTTCTTCTTCCTCTGCCACTGTCACCGGGGAATTCCCTTCACTACTACTTGGTATTCTAGGACTAGACGTACACGTTTTCCTGTGAGTTGTGGTACTGCAGCCGCCACAAGGGAATTGTGATCCATCCGTACTAGAATATCCCTCGATTTTAGAATTTAATTCAATTTTCTGAACACTAGACGCGAATGAACAAGCTGTTGAGGTTTCTGTTCTTTCTCCAATACAGCGACAGTTTGTTATTGAAGTGCGGTCTTTCAGTAATTGGTTTTCCATGGAAATCTCATTATCACTGCAGACATTCACCACTCGCCTATCTTCTGGAGTATATGGAATTCGATGGGGTGATGGAGGGTTGTTTCTATTTATAACACAAGGCTTTAAACTAGGCTGAATTACGCAGACTGGGGGTGTGGTTTTAGAATTTTGGGTACTATAAGCGCTCACAAAATTGTCGCTATTTGCAGGTTCAGGCAATATTGTCTCGCTCATAATTTCGTAGAGATAATCTGTAGACTGGGACCATGGTGGTGGGTGGTGGAGCGCATTTGCCTGGACCCGTTGCGGCTGGGTCATTAGGACAGGACTGGTGTCGGGATGGCGCCGCAGAGGCGTCAGTAATTCTACCAAGTACTCGGCATCCTCCACGCCCTTCTTAATGTCGTGGTCGAAGATACTTTTCAAAAGCTCGTCACTACTGCTTCGGGGGCTGGACGTCATATTCTCAGCCATCGGCAGGGGGGAAGGGGTCCCTCTCGAGTGTCCGGCCTCTGGACGAGATGACCGTATATTCCCATGAATCCCGTCCGTTAGATCTGAGGAGTGGCTATCGCTGCGAGAGTAGCCGATTCGAGTGTGTGTTCCGCCGTGTGAATGAGTAGCATTATCCTGTACCGCCTCCTCGTTTGATGACCTGTGCCAATTGGTGATCGTTTCCGTGAGCTGGTGGTGATTACCCGCGATCGCTCCATCTCCCTCCTTATTACGGGTTGTCGAAGCGTGCATGTTATTACCATGAGGGGAGGCGCCGCACCCTCCTTGTAACGAGAGTCTGTCAGACGAGGCCGGTAGTCGCGTGTGCGACCACAATCGTTCTCTGCCATCCCCACTCTTTCCTTCATCACAGATTCCTTTAGTTAAATAGTTCGGCACTTTAGAATCGCTTATTGCGTCTATACCAGGTTCATCCGAATTCCAGCCATCGGACTCGCCTATCGTTTCCATATCTGATTCCTCGGAATTGTACGCTTCGGAATTAGCAATCGGTTCCATAATCGATATATCAGAACTGTACACGAGAGACCGGTCTACCTGCTCCTCCACACTCTCAGAATTGCGCATTGCTGACCTGTCCATAGCGTGCATGCCCAGTTCTCTAGAATTACAGATTCCAGACCTGTCCATAGATTCCATGTCCTCCGAGTCCTCAGAATTGAGCTCTGCAGACCTCACCATGGGTTCCATACCCGAATCCTCAGAGCAACACATGTCAGATCCCCCTAGAGCTTCCATATCCGCCTCTTCAGATTCCGTCCAAAGCCGCAATGACCCCGACCCCCATTCCTTCTCTCTCTTTAAATGAGGGAATGTCGTGTCGTAGGTCTCGAATTCTGCCGTTTGACTTCTCGTGGCGGAGGGATCCCTCTTAATGACCAACGAAGAGGAATGCTGCAATTTAGCTCGGTCGGTGACGTCACATTTTCTGTCGGCGAGAAAATATTGCGTCGTGTTATCCGAACTTCTTGTCTCCTCACTGTTCGTGGGTGAGTTACTCGCACTCTCTCCACTACTAGCATAATCGGGCTCGCGATTGCCATTTGGGGCATCCGAGTTGTGCTCGGCGTATCGGATGCCACTACTGCACGTGGTTCTATCTATTTCTCGTGCAGCACATGTGGTTTGCACATCACTGGTGTCGTTGTTACCACAAGCATAATAACCGTGGTTACCCATGTTACTGTTATTATCCTGGTTCTTGTTCTCGATACTGTGATTGTTGTTGTTGTTATTGTTGCCGTAGTTGTTTCGATCTGGACATCCCAGGGCACTCTGAATATCATAGGTTATTTCATCTATTGCTTCCCTACCACTATATGCATTCCATATAGGATGGCTGCTGGGACTACTGTCGTCTCTTTCGTTATTCCTCAAGCAGTTTCTAGACTGGCTATCGTCCCCTTCGCAGTCTCTATAGTACCTTGTTGTACTGCTGATTTCTTCATCAATATTCTCCTTACAGCTTCTTGATCTCCTGACCTCTCTTTTACTCATACCATTCCAGTTTTCTGATTCTTCTTTGTAAGAATTATTGGGGCTGCCGACTTCAGAAGAACTATCTTTGCTCCGACTGTAATCGTTGGGCTGCGTTGAGACATCATGCAATGGAATCCTGTATGGATTGCACCGCAGTATCAGAGACGTACCACGAGCCGAAGGAATTTCGGCCGGAGGGTCTTCATCGGGGCAAAATACGTGATGTTTGGGAGTAAAGAAACCTATGGGTGACGTCCGACTTCCTGGTGTACTCGGAGAAGCCGACGTTTCCATGGCAACAGGGCATCCCAGAACAGTGAAATCTAGGATGGCGTCGGAATCTGCTGGGGCCGGGATATGAACCGGTGTTCGGTGCGCATCGTGATAATGGCCATTAACATTGTTCACAGGAATACCCCAGCCAGTCTCCCATAGAGGTGAATACGTACATGCGGATCCAGTAAAACAGTCGCAACTAACAGAAACAACTTTTTTGCCGATGTTAGTGTGAAGTTTTGAACGACTGGTATTCATTGTATTAGCATGCTGTTGCACTCGTTTCCCTTTAAATACGTGATCAGTAAATCCATCGTTCGAATTGTAAAACGTCAAGTTAGGATTGTTGACAGTGCAGGCGGACACACGTGTTCCATCTGAGGGAACTGAAGAAGAGATGATTTTAACAGGAATAGTTTCAAAACCCGAAGAATACCCCGAGAGATTGGATTCTGTAGAAGATTGCTGCCCGACCTGCAGCACGTAGGGCGAATAAACACGTTCAGTTGTTGAATTTGATAGCCGCTCGGGCCGAGTAACATATCTGGCGGACTGGCAACAAAACTCCAGTTGATCAATCGCATTGTCTACTCCTCTGGAAGAGTCAAAACAATTACCATTTCTGCAATTGCCTTTCATAGTACATTTTGAATTTCTCACCGTACTAACGTCAAATCTATAAAACTCGGACCCAATATTGTCAATCGGATTGATACAGTCATCCGATGCTTTCGGTATCAATGGTTCCTCCTCGGTCGGCTCAAGTTCCAGCTTCGAAAAACTGAGTGCGCTCTCTCTAGCTTCGTTTTGTTTGTTCAAAGAAGCATTGATTCCAGATTGAAGGGACTCTTGCTGGCTGTGAGCACCACTACAGTGTGGGCTTACACCGTCTTCCGGATTGTTCACGAGAGCGGAAACTCGGCTTGGTTCCCCACGAGTGTTGGATGGGGTGCTGCGAACACTTGGAGACCATCCTGACGCCGAGTGCTTCATGAGAAGACAAGAGTCGCGAAACATCCTGCCTTTGCTGTCTCTAAGCTTGGTCAGATTGGGAGCACTGCTCCATGGCCTTGACTTAATTGCACAATCCCTGTTAGATTTCTCGAGATCGTAGTCGCATTGCTCTATTTCCAAAGTAGATCCGTCGCAGGAAAGACGTAAAGTGATTTTTGATGTTTTAGAGGCACTGTGTCTATACACAGCAGTGGTCGTTGAAAATTCTGGGAAATCCGTGACCTCGTTCTTCGAAGAACAGGGTCGGTGGCCACTGCTGAAACTGTGTTTATGACTACTATTTTTGTTCCCGGAATTACGTCTACTACTAGTGCCCGTACTACTACATTTGTGCTTCTTGCACACTTTTTTTGGGCTGCAGAGACAATGCGCATGCTGCCTTTGGTCTACCGCTCGCACTTTGCTCATTGCCTGTTTGCTAGGCCTGCAGCCCATGCTTTGTGTGGTGGCGGTGCGAATCTGATTTTCCAGCTGCAAGTTATTAAAACAACTCTGCAAATGATGTCTCTTGAACTAACTAACCTTTGACACACAGATCGATGGAGTGAGACCTTTGAAGACACTCTCGAGACACAGTGGCGCTTTCCCTTACGTCACCATACCTCTGACATCAAAGCCATCTGTGAAGAAGACAAATGGGATAGACAGTTACATGGATAGTTATCGATAGTTATAAAGACATATATAGATGGATTGATAGATAGATACATTGATTGGCGGATAAATAGATATGTAGGTAGCTAGATCGATAGATATATTGAAAGATTGATAGATGGACGGATGGGTGAATGAATGGATGTGTGAATGGATGGAGGAATGGCTGGCTTGTGGATGGATTGCAGGATGAATGGATGGATGGATGTGTGTGAACAGATGGATGGATGGATGGATGGATGGATGAATGAGCAGTTGTGCATATTGATGTATGTATATATTTTTATGCATGTATGTATATATGTATGTATGTATGTATGTATGTATGTATGTATGTATGTATGTATGCATGTATGCATGCATGTATGTATGCATGCATGATTGAATGCGTGGAGGAGAATATCAGGGACTAATTTACTGACTAGCATGACGTTCCAATGAGCATTGGGTTACAAGGCCTGCTTGACATTACATATCAAGGACCAGTTGTAGACCCATTGGTCCAGCCCTAAGCGTTAGGTCCGATCATATTAATTGAGGGTTAGATTTACTGAGCAACTGGGGCTTAGAAAGCAGCAGAAAATTACACAAGACCACGGACTCGTGCGAACTAGGAGTTACGTGACTTTCTGGAGTAATAATTAATGAATTGCGGTGTAAAAAATAAGTAACGATGCGGCTGATGCTGCTGTTGCTGCCGTTGCTGCTGTTGCTGCTGTTGCTGCCGCTGTTGCTGCTACTGCTGCAGCTGCTACTACTGCTACTAATGCTGTTGCTGATGATGATGGTGACAAGACGAAGTAAATAAAAACTGCCCACTTGCGTCTTGACTATTGCTCTTACTCTGTAACTAAATTTCCTTATTTTTCAGCGGAGGGATCTTTTCTGTGTGTAACGTGTTTGAAGTTTACTCCAGTAGATAAAATGGATGAGTAGTTTAATATAACGAGAAAAACAATAACGTAAAGGAATTCGTTTAGCTAATTTTATTATGTTAATTGGTCGCTAGTGATATAATCTCGTTTTGATTTTTGCTTAACACATCGGATAGCATTGTTTAGAATATATGGAATTATATTTATCATAGCGCCATTTATTGCGAATAAGGGATCCGCGGAATCAGTTCATTGGGTAGCATAACACAAATTTTTAAAGGCGTGTTTCTCTGCAAGAAATTGTCAAATGTGAGCTATTTCCTTGGGTCTAAATAGAAAATCCCTACAAGGCGAAAATGCATTCGCAGAGAGACGAATACGAAACAGCTCACCTACAGATTTGGCCCTTTTAGATCATTCACTTTTTTAAACAGTTAAAAACGGGATACAATTGAATTTAGAGTTTTCCCGGATACCGAAATATATTGCGTCCGTAGTATTTTATTCTGTTATATTTGATCAAAAGCCATTCATACCATAATAAAGAAAATAATAGGACAATAATAGTAATTATGATGACGATAATGTTAATGGTAGCCCTAGTGATAGTAAGCTTAAATCATTAACAATGATTGCAATGCTAATAACCGTAATACTAGGCTTACTACTACTACTACTACTACTACTACTACTACTACTACTACTACTACTACTACTACTACTACTACTACTACTA
>JAUEKS010051620.1:0-10101 GCA_031762815.1 Tylodina fungina
ACAAATTCCACCCTCGAACATCCATATACTCAGAATTGAGTCAACATTCGAGTATTATCCAGATCCAGATCCAGACCTAGATCTAGAATCTAGATCTGGATCTAGATCTAGATCCTTTGCTGATTCTAAATCATTTTCTGGATAATTGCAATCAAATTTCAAGTTCCTCGCCATCTGACTGATCAAGAATATCCTGTACTTTGAATATTATGGGTTATTTTCTGTTAAAGTAGTTCTAGTGCTGCCTAAAGATTCATTTTCTCTGGTTTTTGTTTGAAGAGGCACAAATACTTCTTTATTTCCAAGAATGGTATAAACGTTCATCGAGTTTTATGCATGAAAATGCACTCATTTAGAAAATGAAGACAAATTGTCTGATTAGTCAGGGATTAGTCAGGATCTTTCACTGTGAAGGCCTTCCTCTCTTTGGCCTCGAACTGATTTGACCCACACTTGACCCCATTTCCAAGCTGTATGGAAGCAGCCTACTACTGAGATAGAAATTGGCATTCACCAGCGATTAGTGCTGAATCCATTTGTTATTTATAATTCTTTCAAAAAAGGCAAACAGAGGGTTACCATGGCATCTTATTTAAGGAGACGGTGTTGTAGTTATTGCAGACTGAAGAGGAATGAATTGTAGCCATGAAATCTTAGAGGAATTATCTAAATTCAAAGGCTTTATAGGTAAACATGGAAGAATCTACGGTTACATGCAGTCGGAATGGCAGACGTATTTCAAATAAGGATCACATTGGCCCTGTAATGGTTGGGAGGAGAATGTTAAAACAAAATCACAAAATACAGGAATTT
Source organism: Tylodina fungina (assembly GCA_031762815.1). Classification (NCBI taxonomy): domain Eukaryota; kingdom Metazoa; phylum Mollusca; class Gastropoda; order Umbraculida; family Tylodinidae; genus Tylodina; species Tylodina fungina. The sequence goes on from JAUEKS010051620.1 coordinate 814, forward strand.
TGAGCTCTGGGATCCAAGTGCACTGATCGGATTAATGGAGATCTTTTGCCTCAAACTTTGAGAGTTCAAGATGGCAAAGAATGGACAGTCTGTCAGAATTCAGTGATGAAGGTGGATTTAGACAAAAGGAAGGGAGACTCTTTGGGAGAGGGAGAAATGTTGGTAGTGCAAGTTCAGGAAATTATGGCCTTTATTAGATAATAAAAAAATAGCCAGCACAATCATGGGGAAGATGTATGAACTATATGCGAGCAGTAAAATGACTTACAGTGAAGAAACCTGGGCTATGAGACAGTGTATGGAAGACTTGCTATGAAGGGATAGAACAAAGATGAGAATTGCTAGGTGGACGATTGGGATGACACTATCTGAACAAAAGACTAATGGGTAGTTAAGTGGCATGCTAGGATTCAGTGGGACACGCAAGTTAGTCAGTCTGTCAGGCTAGGTTCAAATGGTTGGGGCATGTACTTAACAAAGATATTGATGACTAGATCAGAAATTAAGCGAAATTATAGGTTGAGCGCAGACAAGGACAGGGCAAATAAAAAGCAAAAGCAATCCTTCTGAGCCATTCAGGCCTAAATTAACTAGAGCCAATTGATTATGATGCGGCCGTGTTGTCATATCGGACACTTACCTTCCACCTCGATTGACAGCTACAGAGTGATTCGTTTCTTTCCATTTTCGACTTTTTAACATCGCTGACGTACTTCCGTCCCATGGTACCCAACCTCTTTCCTTCCCGCTTCCCCATTTAAGCAAGAGTGGTGACCCTTTCATTTTCGACTCGGAAATTTTTCCATTCAACCAAAAAGGTGAGTGTGTTCTAAATGCTTATTTCGTCATAATACACATTACACGATCCTCTACGTGATAAAATTAATAAGAAATCAATCTATTTCTTGCATTAGAATATATAATTGTGACAAATATTTAGATCTAAGGCGTGATACGGGGAGGCCGCAACCAGAACAACCTAATTTTATGACTTGACCTTGAAGCGGCCGTTCTAGGGAGTGGGGGGGCCGCATCAAGATCGGACATTTTTATTGGTTATGGATGCGGCCTAGATTCTAGATCCTGTTCTAATTCGATCTATTCTTTCTTTTCTTTTTTCAGATCACCATGCCTAAGCAAGCGTCATGGGCGAAGGAAAGCCTGGATGAAGCCTTGCAGGCTTACAGGCAAGGCGTTTCAATTAGACAGGTGGCAAAGCTGTTCAGGATCCCCCGTGCAACTTTGCACGACAAAATCTCGGGAAGGAGAAGTCTGGAGCCGAGCCAGACCACTGTCCTAACCCAGGACGAGGAAGAACAGCTCGTGGTCTGGCTCAAAGAAATGTCATCCAGGGGCTTTGGACGGTCAAAATCAGACCTGATGGAGACCGTCAAACAGCTCCTGGATTACAGTGGACGCGAGACGAGGTGGCCAGACAACAGCCCTGGCGAAATGTGGTACCGGTTATTTCGGAAACGGCACCCACAAATCGTTTTCCGGAAACCACAGAAGCTAGGGCAGGCCAGGGCCCTCATCACCGAGGACAAACTGAGGTCCTGGTTTGATGACTTCAGAAATGTCATCACTGAGGTGGATGCCAGTATCCTGTTGGATCCTAACAGGATTTTCAATGCTGACGAGACTGGCTTCCACCTCGACGTCCAATCTGGGAAGGTGCTGTCTTTCGCCGGCAATCGGTACACATACCAATTGTCGGCGGAGAACCGCACCATGATCACAGTTCTCATATCCTCCAGTGCTGCCACCTTCTACCCCCATCCCATGCTAGTGTACCCTCCAACCCAATTCAGAGGATTCTCGCCACAAGACATGTATCCCGACTGTATTGTGGCGAAATCTGCCAATGGGTGGATGACAAGCGACCTTTTCGCTTTTTGGTTGGAGCAAGCGTTCATCCCCCAGACCTCCCACCTCAAGAAACCCATCCTGTTGCTGGTCGACAACCACAAATCTCATCAGTCCCTGAGGGCCAGCAAACTCTGCCATGAGAATGGTATCATTCTATATGGATTGCTGGCCCACGCTTCCCATCTCATTCAGCCCCTTGATGTCGGACTATTTTCGCACCTCAAAGCCCACTGGAGGGAAGTAGTCCGGCATCACTCCGAGACGGAAGTTATCACAAAACGGTCTTTCGCCAACGCCTTCAAGGAAGCCTTCACAAAAGCCAAAGAAAACCCAACCCCCATGCTTCAAGGCTTTCAGAAAAGTGGCATCTTCCCCCTCAACTTTTCGGCCATCGATAAGAGCAAAATTATCCGTACCCCTGTTTCGACCTCAGCGGCATCAACAGCAGCCCCACCAACCATCCCGCCATCTTCCTCCTTTCGACCAGCAACAGTGACGGCCATTCCATCGACCACCTCACCATCTTTCTCCTCCCCAACTGCGACATCCCTTCCACCAAGCACCCAGCCATCAACATCATACTCACCAACCATCCCACTGTCTAATTCCTTCCCCCCAGCGTCCATCCCATCATCCACTCCGCCATCTTCCTCCTCCACGACAGCGACATCTCTCCCACAAAGTACCCAGCCATCAGGGCTTCCAGCTTCATCATCTAGAAGTTCTACATCCCTTCCGACGTCCGCAGCATCAGGATCGACATCCTGCTCTTATGGAGCTGGCGACACTGTCAGAAAGCTGGTGATGCTGAGCTCACAACTTGGCGAGGAGACCACTCTGCTTTATCTCCGTCGGCTCGACGAGGGATATGACCTCAAAGGAATCGATCATCTCTTCGACCTGTGGAAGTCATACTATCAGGATGCCGAGAGAGGACCCACCCGACCCATCCCTCATCTTCCAGCAAGGGAGCTCCAACAAAAGCATCCTCTTTCTATTCCACAGATTCCCAGGGGCCAAAAGAGGCGACTGGTTGAAAAAATGCCTGACATGATCAGTGGAGAGGAGTTTATTAGAAGATTAGAAGAAAAGAAAGTAGCAGAGGTGGAGGAGGAAGAGAGAAAGTTGAAAAGGAAGAAAGATTTAGAAGAGAAGAAAAGGAAAGCCGTAGAAGAAAAAGAGAGAAAGAAAAAGGAGAGAGAGGAGAAGAAAAGAGAAATGGTAAGGAAGAAGACATTGCTTCAAGAGAGGAGGGCTAAATTGCAGGAAGAGAGGAGGCAGAAGAGAGAAAAAGTGTTGGCAGATAAAGAGAAAGCAAAAGTTTCTAAGAGCAAGAGGAGGAAGACGAAGGGTATAATTGAAAAAGAGTTCAATTTATCATCAACAGAAGAGAGTGATATAGAGATGGTTCTGGAGAGTGATGGTGAGTCATTGGAGGATGTTTTGGCAAGAGACAAAGTTATAGAAGATGGTGAAGAAAGTGGAGATGATGTTTGGTCGGAGAGGAGGGAAGCAGAAAGTGGAAATAGGATGGGAAATGGAGGAGATGTGTCGGAGAGGGGAGAAGGGGAATGTCCTAGAGGTGAGGTAGCAAATGGAGATGTGTCGAAGAGGGGAGAAGGGGAATGTCCTAGAGGTGAGGTAGCAAATGGAGATGTGTCGGAGAGGGGAGAAGGAGAATGTGTGGACAAGGGTAAAAATATGACTGTGAGTGTGAATGATGAATGCGAGATTGCAAATCTTTTTACTCAGAGAAAAAGTGAAGTATGCAAGGTGTGTGATGATGAGAATGCTGACTCAAGCATGATTCTGTGTAATGAATGCCTCAGTTGGTACCATTATACTTGTGTGAAAGGAGTTGCATTGAATGAAATGAGTAAATGTCAGATTAAGAATCTTAATTTTACTTGTGACTTTTGTCTATGATGATGTTGATTTCTTTTTAAATTGCGACGTTCTATTTGAATTTTAAAATTCTCACTTCAATGCAAACATTTTAGAGTGAGAGAGAGAGAGAGAGAGAGAGAGAGAGAGAGAGAGAGAGAGAGAGAGAGAGAGAGAGAGAGAGAGAGAGAGAGAGACATCCTACAATTCAGCATTATAATTCAATTCTGTTGTTAAAATTGTTATATAAAAAGTTTTTTGTTCAGTTAGAATCTACAATCTAGATTCTATTTATTTAATAAATGTTTCATTCAATTTAAAGAAATAATTTTTCCGATGTTTTTTTTTATTAGGCACCACTTGTTGTATAGCCCTGACAAAACTCTCTTTACCATTACTATTATACAGCTGGGGCAATAGGCACCAGTCCTAGCTGGCCACTGACCAATCACAGGTTGTGTTTAACAGGTATTTTTAGTTAATCCAATCAGAAGCTGTGTAACAATCCCAAATTTGGGAAGCTGGTTTTCCCTCCACAGCTCTAGCCATTTTGAAAGCTTGTTAGAAACTTTTTCTCCTGTCAGCCAAGCTGTACAAAACCTGTGTTTTCTTCAAAACCTTTGTGATTTTCAAGTTCAACCTTTCAGCTTAAGCCATCCAATACCCAAGGTAAGTGTGAAAACAGTTTTCCATCTCATTAGAACAAAAACAACTCTATTTTCAGTATTGGAAAGACCGGTTACTGAAAAGTCAATCCTGTCCTTTCTGTTCCACCCAGGGCCCCTCTATGTATTTTTTTGGTTCAGCAATATAGCATTTTTTTGGCCATGATTCAGGTGTCTGTAGTATTTTTGGTTATTTGTAATGGATAATTTTCTTATTTTAATGTAAATTTAATCATAATGCATCTCCTTCTAAGAAAGTTTGAACTCTATAAAGTGGGGGTGCTTAATGCCCCGAGCAAGCATTTTTTGTAGGGAAAAAGTTGAAAGTGTGTTAAAATTAGACTATAAATAAATTAATATGATCAAATAAAGCAACTACTACATGCCTTTGATATAGCCTGAACTAAGTTGTATCATTATCAGACATAATAAAGTCAACTTTCACTGAAATTTCTACTGCGGAGCAGTGGTGCTTAATGCCCCGTCTATGTTGTTTCCACAGAATGGTTCGGTCTTACAAAAAGAAGGCAGAAGGTGGTAGGAGGAACCTAAGTGAGTGCAAGGAAATGGTGGATGCTTATAATGCAGTCATGGGAAAGCAGATGAGCGTGAATGGAGCAGCAAAATACTACGGCGTAAACAAGAAATCACTGTTACGGCGGGTGTCTGGTGAAATTCCAGTCAACGCTCATGTTGGCAAGAAAACTGCTCTTTTCTCTCTTCATGAAGATGAACTAGCTGAATGCATTAAGCTGATGGCAGACTGGGGCTATGGCTTTACATCAGAAGAGGTCAAGGACATTGTCCAGCAGTTCTGCCTAAAGCTAGATATTGATACTCCCTTCAAGGATGGTCGGCCGGGCTACGACTGGATGGAAGGTTTCCGTAAGCGGTACCCAGATATTGTTCCGCGGAAAACTGAACACCTCAGTACCTGCCGTGAAAAGGCAGAGGAGCCGGAAGTCGTTGAACGATGGTTTCAACTCCTCGACCACGTTCTGACTGCAGAGGGGATCAAGGACATGCCAGCGCAAATTTTCAATAGCGATGAGTCTGGCTTTGTTACTGACCCAAAATCTGGCATCGTTCTGGCCAGGAAAGGTTCCAAGAGAGTAAACCAAAGTATTGGAGGGTCTGGAAGAGAACAGATAACTGTTAACTGCTGTGGTGCTGCAAGCGGCAAAATGCTACCACCTTATGTGGTTTACAATTCAAAGAATCTTTATAAAGATTGGCTGGTGGGTGGACCAGATCATGCTGCATATGTCTCCAGCACAAATGGCTGGATGGAGGGAACTCTATACTTAGACTGGTTTGAAAAAATCTTTCTTAAACACACCGAGGATGTGAAGGACAAGACCAGACTTCTCGTATTTGATGGGCATGCCTCCCATCTCTCCCTAGCCCTTATTGAGATGGCAAGGGCCAACAACGTGGTGCTGCTGCGTCTCCCAGCACACATGACACACCTGCTGCAGCCCCTTGACCGTGCTGTCTTCCGACCTGTCAAGATGAAGTGGCAAGTGCTTGTCAAGTACGCCAGAACCCACCAAGGACCAGTGGGGAAGAAGCAGTTTCCTGGAATGTTGAAGCAGCTTGTGGAGGAATCTTTCCGACCACACACTGTTCAGGCAGGCTTCTCATCAACTGGGATATGCCCCTTCGACAACCAGGCTGTTGTCATAGAAGCAAGACCTCATCAGCTTTCTTCACCAGCACCCTCTCAAACACTGTCACCAGTGTCATCTTCTCCTGGACCATCGACATCCTCAACACCAGGACCATCTCGGACAGTGACACCTGTCCCAACACCGACATCACCAGCCCCACCTTCGACATCATCACCCGCCCCACCTTCGTCATCATCACCTGCCCCACCTTCGTCACCATCACCCGCCCCACCTTCGTCACCATCACCCGCCCCACCTTCGTCACCATCACCTGCCCCACCTTCGTCACCATCATCTGCCCCACCTATGACACCATCACCTGTCCCATCTCCAGCAGCAACACCTGCACCATCTCAGGGATCCACAACTAATTTAAATCTGTCTCTGAAACACTTCTTTCTGGAGCAGTTGACCCCTCGATTTCAATCCGCAAGAGGCAGATCAGAACGTGTTCAGCGGTTCCGTTATGGAGAAAGTCTCACTTCTGATGAGTGCTATACTCGCCTGCGGGAGACTGCTGCTGCCAAAGAAGCTGTTGCAGCACAGAGAGGACGTGGCAGAGGGAGAGGAAGGGGAAGAGGAAGGGGTGGCAGAGCTGGAACAGCCACGGCACCAAGGTCACGAAGTCGTAGCCCGATCTCGTCATCAGACGACGCCGACGACAATGAGGAATGTCGCAGATGTGGACAAACTGGTGGCGACAACTGGGTCCAATGTGACCACTGTGATTGCTGGTTTCATCTAGCATGCACAGATGTATCCTGCTCCCTTGAGGACCTTGAAAGAGAGGAGTGGGCTTGCGATTTTTGCACCCAATAGTCCTGGTGCTTAATGCCCCGGGAGGTGGTGCCTAATGCCCCACAAGACCTGAATTTTAGGTAGTATGGCTCATGGAAAAAAAATATTTGTTTTTTCATCTTTTCTGTTGTTTTTATGGAAGGAAAGGACCATTTACATATTAAAATGTACTTCACATTGTCATTTTAAATTCAGTTGTCCATATTGCCCAACAATTTTTTATTTTTATTTTTACAATTCTTTGTTATGTGTGAAAAGGTGGTGCTTAATGCCCCGGTGTACCCCCCTAAGTATAAAGTGTTCTAAATTAAGATGAATGGTTTTTGTATGAAGTTGGATTTGTTTGTTTGGATGTACCTTCGATAGAAAAATATGGCCGCAACAAAAACCACACATGTCCGCAACAACATCGCTTTGGCCGCAACGCATCAAATGCCCTGTCAAATCAACATCACCCTGCCGCAAACACAACCCTTTACCAGGCTTCACATTTCACTATACACCGTACCTCAGTTCATCCAGACACACACTAATAACCAATCAGAGTATCCCTCAGAAGTCACGTGATCACAACAAGCAATCTCATTGAACAGAAACTAAGCAGAGGGGAGGAGGCCGCAAAAAGTCCATTAGACGGCCGCATCTAATCAATTGCCTCTAGGAACAAATCAGCAGAGAGAAATATGAAATAAAGGAGTTTGAGGTAGAGGATGCAATGGATAGGTGCAAATAGTGCCTCAGGACAAAACAGAGGATGATGATCAGCAAATCCAATATTGTATAAACTCACTGAACAGATACTTTTTAAGTCATATATGAATTAAGATCATACTAACCTTGTTTTATTTTGTTGGTTAACCCCTGCCGTGAACGCTGGAAATGTACAAGCATTTTGGGGTTGGCTATTCTATCAATGAATGTCTGTCCAAACCTGATAAGTTAATAAAAATGAAAAAAAAAGCACATTTTTACTCTTGAACTTAAATCCTGAAATTATCAACAGTGTAGGAACTGTATATGAGGATATATCCGTAGAAATTTACAACCCCCACCCCCCCCTTTCCCCAGATCCTCTCTTCTTTTAATCTATGGCATGCCATGGAACATATTGATTGATTAACTCACTGGGCACAGGACTATTTCTAGGTTAACAACCCTTGAGGATTGAGCTACTTTTAGCGCAACAACCTCTGGGGACTGGCCTTTTTGGGAACTTAAAAAAAAATTACTTTGCAATAACTTATCACTGAATCTTATTGAAAATTAAACACAGACTAGTAACATTTGACAAGAAGCAACAAACAGAACTCAAGTATCTTTTATTTTGAATTTTTGACAAATTTTCTTGCAGGCTCTTGATTTTGCATTTCCGAAAAATTTGCGGAGTTGGAAAAAGTCACATATGATGATGAATAAATCAATAAAAAACTGGATCTAAAGTCATCAGACTCACGTAGCACTTCAAAATGTTTGAAAATGTTGCGATCTTCATCCATGGTGACGATCCTATTATAATGAAAATTCTTTCCACAATCCAGATTTTCAAACTAGATCTAACTAACAGACTTCACTTCCAACTCACTTGGCATAGACATGGCCAAATGGCTTAGCAGCGGTTGGGTCCGAATCACGTGGCCTCTGTGGTATTAGGGAGGCTAAAAAAAATTATTGAATGCATCATGCACGCTTTGCGTGATCTGTCCCCAACGTAGGCAGAGGCTATCACGCATACCGTGCGTGAACTGTCCCCAGTGAGTTAATCACCTTCTCGACAACTCTCAAGTGTCTACACCAAGTCCACACAAGCCTAACCCCTAACACGAACATCCATAAATTAGTCAACTCAAAACAAACCTAGGGTGATGTATCAACAGCAGTATGCCTTAGACGACACCGTGATTGCACCACCCATTCCGTTAATTTGTCAACTGGCAAATATGGCATATGCTACCATGTCCCAGTCAGGTATTCAGCTAGGCAATCACCTCAGCCTCTTCTGTTCACTTTAGGTGTGGATGATGTCGCCTGGTCAACTTTGACACTGACATCCATAAACATTTCTATGATATCTCGATGATGCAACAATTGGCAGCACCTCCTACCGATGCCATTAACAACCAGCAACATGTAGTCTAAAAGAAATGCAGTGGCTGCCTGTATGGAACCGTACGAGCAGACTGAATGGTATTCATACGTACGTAAGACCTCATAAATATTGAAGGGAGGTCATCTGTAGCCCAAAGGAATTGTCATGGAAAGTTGAAATATTAACCCCTTTATACATCAGTTCAAACTTTTTTAATAACCTAGTGGACCATGATGATAGCACCTTCGTAAATTATTCTGTTAAATAAAGAAATAAATTACTAAATAATTGAGTGAGCTTTCTGCGTTTTTACTTT
>JAUEKS010051729.1:0-10101 GCA_031762815.1 Tylodina fungina
GGTCGGGGGGGAGGGGGCAGGTGCGTGCAAAGTTCAGGCTTTTTTGTCATGGCTGAGGTGCAGATCTGTGCATAGGTCTAGTAGTGTTCACTCCAAAAAAGAGCTCTACTATCATTTGCGGTGTTAAAATTGGCCGCTTTTGACATTCCCCGACTCCCGTTCATAGCATTTCATAATTTTTCGTGGAAACATTTATTATTTTTATCTCCGCGTGGCCAACTTTAGTTAAATGAGAAAACGTATTTTCCAAGGCAAAAACAGATTTACGTACTTAGAACCCTATAATCGTACTAAATACGCTGTTAACGTACTACTAGGCACCTATGTATTCTGAAGCATTGTCTGGGCAGCCACATCCCATGGGATAAGCTGAGATGATGATGATGATGACTTATATAATTCTGTGTATACACAACCTTTTATATTATGTAGACATATTAGAAATATAAATTGATATAGGGCCTACATCAAGGCATTGTTAATATCAGGCACTTTTTACTACAGAGGAACCCTTATAAAGGTCAGCTCCACAGACGGAAAGGAATGTTAAAGTACAGTAACTCCAATTATATTTCTACAAAAGGCTACAAATGTCAGAGAGCACATGATGAAGGGAGAACAGGTTACGACGAGGGCACCTTCTAGCAGCAACCCTTCTTGTTCCCTCTCTCTGCACAGTACTCAAATGGGTCTTTGTCCTGAAAGACACAAGCAAGTGAAAATGAAAACTCAAAATTGTAATTATATTTTATAGTAACAGTTTGTCACTATAGTATGCCATTTAGCTAGTACAACCAAACTGAAACTTGAGGCCAACCACTACAAACATCCTCAGCTTAACTTCATGTAGCCAGAGCTATAACCTACTACTGCTTCTGCTTAAATGCTGTCTACAATATTACTGCACATCAGATCCAACTTTGTACTACGATAGTCAAATCAAAGCCCTAGTGAAGCCACAGTCCCTCCCCCCTCCCCCCTATTTTCCAGCCCACACACACATAATCCCCTAGCCTCTATTTCTACACCTGAAATTGTCATCTATATTCCACAAAAACATTTCATTCTCTTATGTTTTTTTTGTAGCCAAGCAACACATGTTCAAATCTAAGATATTGAGATTAACTAAAACAATACTGCATCATGGTTCACACGGGTTCGTATTAATAAAATCTAAGGACTTTTTAAGGACTCTAACAAAACTTTTTAAGGATTTACCTTAAACAATTTTGACACTGCACAATCATAGTTTTGATGCTGAGGGTGTGCACTCGACCTGTTTTTTTACTGTTGACAGTGTTGGAATGTGTGGCAGAACTGTGCATGTAGTCATTTAGATTGCTTGATGAGGATGCATCTGCCAAGGCCTTGTGTTTTATTTTTGTTGGCATGCGCTGCTTAGGTAGCGACGCCTAGCAACACAATGCTAAAGGTTCTCTTACGAAGAGAGCAATATGCTTCGTGTGGGTCTTTGGCACATTTTTGCAGCCACAGCCATTTGTTGTTTGCAAGTCAAGCATCTTTAAAACTGCATATTTTCCAGGCATTTAACAAATCTAGATCTATCTCAATCACCTTAACCTAGCTTCCACGTCTAGATCTACACCCAAATCTAGATTCTTGGATCTACAACAATCACTGTTTAAATAAAATCTCTTTTGCACAGATGCAAACAAACTGATCTAGAATCTAGATCTAGATTTAGATCTACACAAAATCCATGCGTCTGAAAGGACTGAATTTACAGATCTAGAATCTAGACCTCTAGATTTATCTCAATCACCTTAATCTACAACATTCACTATTTAAATAAGATCTCTTTTGCTACAGATGCAAACACACTGATTTAGAATCTACACGAAATCGACGTGTCTGAAAGGACTGAATTTGGTATAAACACAATAATCAAGCCTGCGCATAAGGTGGGCAAGGCTCTATTATAATCATGCGAAGATCAAACTGATACGCGGTGACGAAGACGAAACGAAATTTCTCATCCGGAAATATGATGTAAATCGTGATCTTAATTTTTAACTTCCAATTTATTTGGTGTTCGTAAGGGATTAAAAACGATTTTCAGAATTTAATGACAAGGAGCTCACTATATGAGTCTTCACGATGCGTATCCCTCTTGATGTCATTTTCGGTGATAGTCACTAAATAGGAAGTAACGAAAACCGTAAGGGATTTAATATATACGATGACAATGTTTGGAATTTTGTTTTTAAATAACAAATAACTCAGGGCCCGTACTTTTTCTACAAAAAGAAAAGGAACTTTTAAGGACTCTTTTGCCATTTTTGAATCTAAGGAATTTTAACTCATTCCCACCTAGATCGCCCGTTATCGCCCGATACAAAAAGGTGCACTTTTCTATAACGGGTAGAGATGCACCCCTAACTTGGGTGTGATCAGAGGGCGAATCACAGAGCTGGGAGGAGTTCAAGACCCAGCCACTGGTCCAGTGGTTACATTGCATTGCACAACACCTTTGGCCAGCGTGGAGCTGGGAGGAATTCAAGAAGAGCCAGCAGTTCAGTGGTTACATTATATTGCCAGCGTGGAGATTAGCTCTCTGAGCTGGGTGCCGCCACTCTTCGCACCCCTTTACTAAGTGGGTAACAAGGTAGTGTGAGAGATGCTGTCCTACTGACTTGCTGCTGCATAGACCTGGGCAGGGGTCAAAGACGAGTTCGGGCCAGCATGTAGATTAGCTCTTTGGGCTGGGTGCCGCCGCTCTTCACATACCTTTACTATGTGGGTAACAAGGTAGTGTGAAAAACGCTGGCCTTCTGACTTGTTGCTGCATAGACCTGGGAAGGGGTCGAAGACAAGGTCGGGTGTCGAGATAGGCTTTGAAAGCAGCCGACCACCGCTTACCGTTCCTGTGTATGACACAAAGGGGCCATGTGTTTTGGTGGTATTGCGAGAGAGTCAAGCCTCTGACTTGCTATGGGAGTAGCTGAAGACAAGGCCCATCTATTCTAAAGCCGACCAATCCCTAAACAGGTGGTCACAGGCGATCAATGCAAGAACAGTTGCAACAATGAATTATCATGTTACACCATGAAATCGCTGTGGGAACAAACAGGAGTGATTTAGGCGGGGTTTTTGGGTAGAGGGGGATACCTTAGATATATCAGGATTCAAGGAGGGTGGGGAAGGTCAGACGTAACTAGTAGGGACGCAATGTGTGAAAAAGGGCCTAAAACAGCTCCAAATCCGCCATTACTTAGGTGGGAATGAGTTAAGTACTTATTTTTTTCTTTAAACAATTAAGGACGTTTAACACCTGTGCGAACCCTGGTAGTCCTAATAATGTTTACTAACCATAAACATAAAGAAGTGTTTTGCTCCTCCAGTAAAATATTGAAAATGAAGCACAGCTGTGTTCATCGCAAACCGCATTGTCATTTTTGGATACTCAAGTAAAGGGGAGCAACTCCCATTATCTTTGGCTTTTCAAGAAGGGAGATATTTATCCGCTGCCTAGTAGTTTCCCCTTGTCAGTAGAAAACAAAATTAAAAATTAAAAAAAAAATATCTTATTTTTGTTCTTTGAAGGTGGTTGAGTGAAATTCTTTTGGGGTAAGTCTATATAGTCTGTAGAACAGCATCACTTGGTAACTCACCAACTTGGAACACTTGCACGGCCCCTTCTCGCCGGAGGTGATGGTGAAATGCTTGCTGTAGCGAGAATGTGTCAGGATGGCACCCAGGGTTGGCTTCACATGGGCTTCCTCTCCTTTCTAAAGGGCCATAGCATAGAATGAGACAGTTTATAGTAAATATTACACTTTTAAATGTAAATGTAAACACAACCAGATCAAATGATTACTATTACTATAACTCTAGCTTACATAGACCACCCACAATAGATATAACCCAATATTAGTAAGTAGTCCTTACTGCCTGCCAATCGGGCCATAGAGCCAGAGTTTATCTTGATTTCAATAATATGAAGCAGACAGTGACAGATTTGATCCATCACTTTCTGAATAGGATGCTAGTCTATAGCAGAATACTTTCCAGCCGAAGCTGTACGGTACTCATTTCCGCCTGGGCCGAGTGAAGCAACAGGGGTAAATATTGCTTAAGGAAAAACATGTGCTGATGGCATGATTTGAACCCAGTACCTCACGGTCTGCAGTCAAAAACTCTACTGCTTAGCGCTGTGCCCTTCTTAATATTATATGGACTACATTTTTTTACATTCACATCTTTCGGTAATGTTGTGGGACTAATCTTCGTCTTCTATTTATAGACTTGTTCCTGATTCCAGGTGTTAGCCTGAATGGCATACCTCTTGATGGGTCTCTTCTCATTTGTTATGGAGGAACTGTTCTATGGCCGGATTCCATTCCTGATGCCAACCGCAATTTTATAGACAATGGATGTTCCCAGCTTTGGCCTCCCGAAAATTGGTTTGTATGACGTACTAGGTAAGCAATCTTACTATTTAATCCCGATGAGGCATATCTATCAAATAACATGTAAAATGATATCAATCTTCTTACAAAGGGAGTAGAAATTTAATTTTAAAAACTATTCAACTGTTATAGATAGTAATTTTCTATTTCCATAATTATAGACTAAGGTGACTTTTGTCTTCCCAAAAACTGACTTTTACAGTATGCAACATCTCGGATTCATAGTGATGAGGTACAGAGGAATTAAATCTACTTACAAAAAGACTAGAAATATAACTTAAAAAGAGCAGAAAAAAATTTCTGTTCCTACTTCCAGAATGTTGAAAGGCAGAGATGGTAAAACCAAGACAGCCATAGTCTATAACACATGGTTTGTGTGAGGAAGGCCATGCACCTATGGAACCTTTGCTACAAAACAATGAAAAGATGCTCTTAGTGACATCTTGGGCTAACCTAGTTAAACAGGGATAAGAGCCGATGAACTGATGATGATGATGGTGATGATGATGATGATGATGATGATGATGATGATGATGATGGTGGTGATGATGATGATGATGACGATGATGATGATGATGATGGTGATGGTGGTGATGATGATGATGATAAAAGTTATAACAAAGAGCTTCTATACACCACTTGTTCTCATTAATAGAGGCTCTAAATAATTTACACTAGTGGACATTCAAGGCATTATGGACGCAAAAACTGTCTTTAAGAGCATCATCAATCACTTCTCGCAACAACGAGATATTCGACCACAACAACAGTAATAGCATTATGAATGGAAAAAATTTATAATGAAAGTAAGAAATTATGCCCAGACATGTCTACCTTCCTTTGATTATTAATTGCCAAGAGTTTTTATTGCATACAATACACAAACAAGACCTCCAAGTTTATCTGCGAAAAAGCTTTTGAGGTTTACACACATTTTATTACCTAGTTGAAACCAGGTGTTGAATTATTGTACAGGAAAAATAACCAGTCCAGTCTAGGTATTGAACCTGGAACCCTACCTGCTCAGTCACTTGTTCCACAGCATGTCCGTAATGTTTGATCTGTGATGTTCACTTAGTTCATCTTGTTAATACTTATAATTTATATATATATAAATTATGGCACATTCCTTGGGGAGACATCAACATTCTGATATCTAAGCGATACGTTGAGTACTGGCTTTGGCACAGAAACAGAGATTATCTCAAGAATTAATATTGGTTTGTGCAAGTTCAGGAGGAATTACTGCCCATAATAATAAATAAAAAGATATGTGGGAAAAGTCTATGTGCGAGAAACAAAATAATTTATGATGGAGAAATCTGGGCTCTGAGACAGGACTTCCAAGACATGCTGGATAGAGCAGAGATGAGGATAGCTAGATGGAAGACAAGAATGGCACTGTCTAAACCCAGGACCAGTAAGAATATAAGGATTTTCTTGAAAACACATTCTACTATTTTCATCCAAATAACAGATCTATAGTGAGGCAATCTGTCAATAGTGAGGCAATCCGTCAGTCTATAGCACATAGGAAGGATTTGGATGGCTGAATAAGGAAATGTGCCAACTTGGCAGTGGAGTGTCTGAAGCCAAAAGGGAGACCTAAATTGATTTGGAACAAACTGCTAGAGCATTATACAAAGTTAAGAGGCTTAAGTGTGGAGAATGCGAGGATAGGAATAAATGACGTCCTGTAATTTGGAGAAAAAGGTTCTTGTAAAACTCTGATTGATTGATTGATGTGGAGCCTATCCCAACAGACCTTGGTCTTTACACCATATCAGGTTGACATGAACAACAAGTGTTCTGATAGCATAAAGTTAAAATGTCCAGTCAGAACAGAGAATGTTGCACCCATCAATTGAATTGTATATCAGCACCAATTTATTTGTCCCATATGATAGAACTAACTAGATCGCCTAGATTCTCCAATGATGCAATATTGTTAAAAGTTCCACCCTTGAAAATTAAATATTATGGCGAAAGATCATTTTCATTCTTTGGCCCTTTAGTTTGGAATAGCCTTTCTTTTACAATTCTCCATGAGCCAACTTTGCAAATATTCAAAAGTAAACTAAAACATCTTTTTATCAAAGCTTTTGAAATTTAAATTCTTAACTTTTTCCATCAAACACAGATTGTATAAGATGGTGCTAGATGCACATATGTAGTTGAGAATGTAAAATAATGTAAAATTTATTGTTTTGATCCAGTAAGACTGATAGGATAGAAAGGTTATTATGTTATGTATACGTCTCCTAATTAAGATATATACCATGTAATGCGCATTGAGCTCATATTTAATAGATGATAATGCACAATAGAAATGCAATATATTATATTATTATATACTTTGTTAGAAGTTGTGTAGGTGTAGTTTCATGTGCTGTACACAAGCATAAATTTAATTTATTTTTAGAGAAATCATTTAGATAATGGCTATGCACAAAACTCACACATTATCAGAATATCTGATGCTGTTTTAAAGGTTGTCCAAATGACATTTTTATTTATGTTACACTTGTATTTATGTTACACTTGCGATTAAAACATATTCGACGTAAAAGATTTTGGTCAAATCTGTCAGAAACATATTTCTACAAATCACTTTCTACTTTATAATCCATTTCATCACCCACTTCCCGAGCTTTAGCTTACAATTGGATTAGTAAAGAGAATGTACCTTGAAAGTGATGCCGTGATCGAAGAGGAACTCCTCCTCAAAGCCCTCAATGCTGCCATTGTACGTGATGGATTTAGATTCCTGTTCACCTTTGGGCAACTTGAACAAACTGTAAGTCACTGACACAAACTTGGCCTCTCCTGGAACGATGTAATTTACATTTATGATAGCAACAAACATTCCAATGTAACAGTAACAGTCGTTTCCTTAATACCCTTAGGCTTAATTGCAATCAAACAGGTCTTAGTCGACACACAGCGCATGTACTTGATGTCACGGTTCCTCTTCACTTTCTCTTAACGAAAATAATATGCTTATTTATAGTGGTGTTTGACCAAAGTCGTATACCTATAATGGTGTTTGACCAAACTCGCCTACATAATAACTGGTGTTTGACCTAAGTCACATGCCTATAGTGGTATCTGACCAAAGTTAAATATCTATAGGGGTGTTGACCTGCAGTGGGGTATGCTCAAAGTCACATATACATATAGTGGTGTAGGACCAAAGGACCTAAATATCATATACCTATAATGGGGTATCATCAAAGTCGTATACCTATAGTGGTGCACGACCAAAGTCATATGTCTATATTAGGGTATGATCAAAATCATTTACCTGTTTCCCTGTCTAGTAACAATAATAATAATAATAATAATAATAATAATAATAATAATAATAATAATAATAATAATAATAGATAGCATTCACAGCCCTAACTAACCCCTTGTTAATACCAGGTCTTAGCTATTTATTACCCCGACAGACTAATGCCATACTGGAACCAGCTCAACTCCCTGAGTATACAGTACAGGCTTCCGGTTTGGCTCTGACAACGTCATTCACTGCCCATAGTTTGGTACCCATTTTTACACCAGGGTGGGGTGAGGAAATTTATGAAAAGTGCCTTTCTCAAGGACACAACCTCAGATGCCTAGTCTGCAAGGACTCAAACCCACGACCCCTCACAATCACGAGTCAGGCGGCAGCCAAACCACTCGGCCACTGCCGCCGCACTAGTAGCTCTAGTTTCTCTAAGACTCATAGACAGATAAAGATCAACCTTACCTAGAAAGTCTTTAAAGTCCTTATCTTCGATGGAGAAGAGGCCTGCAGTGACCAGACGAGGGGAAGTAAAACCAATCTCATTTGCCAGCTTGTACAGATCTTTCCACCAAAGGGCGCCCACAACACACTCACCTGGAGAACAAATGGGCCAGCTATATGTGTACATTAAAACACTTTTAAGCCAAAATTTATTTTAGTTCAGCCATATTTCGGGAAGTACCTTATTGAAATTATTTCAACATGACCTTTCAAATCTACAGAACATGCAGCGTGTTCTCTCTTTGACAAGTTCACTTTATTTACGCAAGAAACAAGATTAAATGCTGATAAAAGCAAACTACCTCAAAAAGGCTGAAACAGAACACTGTAAGGCTAAGCCGCTTGCGCTGCTGTTGAAGGTGAGCAATGACTGCTATTTAACCCAGGGTTTTTTTTCCATTTATAATGTCAAATAGTCTCAATCAAATGGATGTTCTTGCAATTACAAATAGATTTAACATCAATCAAAGATCTAGTCCGAGGGTGAATCATAAGTCTGGAGGGAGCGAAAAAGAAACCAGTGCTCCAGGGGTTGCGTAATATTGCACAACACAGACCTGCCACAATGTTTTAAGTAAAATCAGGATACCCAGTAAAAAAAATCAGTGTTTGAGGATAAAAATCAGGATCAACTAATACAATGAAGAACACAATTTGTTTTAAATCAGTATTTTTATAATTAATGCTAAAAAAAATCAAGATATCTGCTCTAGATTCTATACGTCTAATAAAAAAATAAGGATATACTGATTAAATCAGGATAAACGGCATGTATGCAACACCAGTGTGACCAGTGTGAAGATAGGCTCCTCCATAGGGCTTGTACTCTTTTGGTAGAATCGGTAATATGGCTTTATGATGACTTGGGAGCCAAAGCTGGCCTGTACAATTCTAGAATATCTTTTAGATAGTCAGGTGGTGCATGTTTTTAAACTACAGTCTACAGTAACACAGAACCACAGTTTTGTACATAATACTTTCTTGAACCAGAAGTCAGAAGAGTTCAGATACGGTTATAAGAGTCAGTAATTTCATGTTATCTGCAAAAATGCATATTAGCAGCTCACAAAGAAATATCAGATGATATTTACAATGATCAAATGATATTAGTGTGACTCCCTGTTACACAGATGTGATATATAGCCATATTCTCATACAGAAAGATGGCTTCGTGACAAGGAAGAGATTAAATCTTTGAGATGTGCATGACTTCAAAATTAGCATTGAGAGGTGAAACCAATGCATTAGTCACCATTGAGGGAATGCCAAAACATTTGAAACTCTTAGCCGTCATTGAGAAAATGCAAGAACATTTGATATCCACAACAAATATGTTAGTAGTCAAGAGGATGCAAAAACATTTGATAGTCACATTAACCAATATGTTAGTCGTCATTGAGAGAATGCAAAAACATTTGACACTCACAACCAATACATTAGTCATCACTGAGAGAATGCGTAAACATTTAAGTCATAAGCAAAACATTACAGGGCCAGACTAGGGGGCTGAGAGAGGGTTACATAAGGGGGTCCAAGGGGCTATAAAGGGGCAGAACTCTTAGTGGGGGCGCTGAAAGGCATGTGATGTTTGAAGATGGAAAGGTGGCCTCTTCTTGCATGAAAAGGCCATGTTAGAACATTTTGCAATAGCAAGCTAGAAGTGGTATGGGGACAGCGAACACTTCTGAACACTACGAAACTGAAAGCTCTTTACGGCAAGCACAACAGTAACAGGAAGTGACCTCCACACAAGGGCAAATAACTGATTGCAGTTAACTGCCTAGGTCCCCAATGGCGCATGGGTAACGGAATGTGGTCATGTTTAACAGAAGAATCAGTGGTTGAAACGGAGAGGAAGAGGGGTTTTTTTTCTTAAAG
>JAUEKS010051840.1:0-10100 GCA_031762815.1 Tylodina fungina
AACTATATCACCAAATACTGTATCACAAATGGACAATATTATTCCCAGAGCTAAATACTATCCTCGACCATATATTCGTCACACATACAAAGTACTATCAATCGGGTCACACTGACCACTACTATCAATTATCCCCAACTGAAGGGACACTCAAGGAGTATAATTAAACCGCCACTGCTCAGTGTGGAAAAAAGCAATTAGCTATAAGGCATACACTAGGTTCACAACAGTAAACCATTGGTTATATATCCACACTCAGACACATATACAATCCAGTCAATCCCACAAAGTATGGTACATGAAAGATATGAACTCTATTTCATACACACGTTAAGACACATGCCATAAGGCTGATACAATACTCAACGTCCCTGATGGAAGGGTAGACCAGTGTCTCTGGCTGACGAACGACTAGATAT
This sequence comes from Tylodina fungina, assembly GCA_031762815.1. Lineage (NCBI taxonomy): Eukaryota > Metazoa > Mollusca > Gastropoda > Umbraculida > Tylodinidae > Tylodina > Tylodina fungina. The sequence continues at coordinate 420 of JAUEKS010051840.1, forward strand.
TACAGGTGTTTACACAGCACACGACACACGATACCCAGCAGAGCATTGACTGAGGGAAGACTGTTAGCTCACACAGCCAAACAGGCGATCAGCTCCCGCACATGTCACGGCCCAGGCTCAGACGGTACTCGTCACAGTGCTGATTGAAGACTGATAAATCGTCGGTCGTCCACTAACCGACGAAACAAGGGTAGATTATGGTCCACACACAGTACCAATGTAGAAACACCAGTGTTCCTATCGGCCACCACCGATTTGACTGCGACGACTTGATGACACACTGGTATTAACGACCAGTGTGATCTCGCTGTTCTCTACTTAGACCAGTAGTCGTATTCTAGGCCAACGTGACCTCGGGCCTGCGAGCCCTCCGTGTTCTCAGGCCAATGGCCTTGTGTTCTCTGGGGTTAACATACAGTTGACCAGTATATAGCCCCAAGCCTGCTCACCATCTCCATGGGGCCCTGATTATAAATCAGATTTACTTGCTGTGGAGAGAAATTCTCATTCATACTCACGCTGCACTCACCAACTAAACTAACAATCACTCCTTAATAAAAATATGCGACCCAAGGCCATAATAAAAAACAAGCATACCTAAAAAAATATATGCTGCTGTAACAATTATCACATACCAAATTAGCTATTAACTGTTAAACACACACCCGTTTATCACCAAAAATCTAAGGGACAGGGTTATAATTTTTGATAGATTGAATAACACACGGGCAGATAACAAGATCTTGATCTATAATACCACTTTTTACACTAACACCAAAGCTACTGTAATAAAAAAGAAGAGCGAGTGAGTTGAGGACTGCTATCCTGGTGGAGAAGGCAAAAGCACCATATTGGATCATTATTTGTTAGCTGTGGTTCCCCCATTGTCATATGTATGTTGCTATTCATCGTAGTGTAGTGGGAATCGGGCATATCATTATAGTGGAAAATCCTACTTGAGCTGGAACCCAGGCTGAGAGGGTAGATCCTGCTTGTGTTACGTGAGGTCTATTTATTATGTTATATGAATCTAAGAAATCTTAGAAAGTCTACATACCTTTAAAATACATTTTCTCATCACTCATTACAGAAAGATTTCATCTTAATGTGCAATAATGCCATGACCTACAACCGTCCAGACACAATCTACTACAAAGAGGCCAAGAGGCTTTTGCACATCGGCATCCGACAGTTGAGCAAGGTGCAGTACTCTATTACATTAAGTTTGTGATTTCATACATTCTTTCGTTAATCCTTCTAGATATCTAATATTCTGTGTGTGTATAGCAGTCCCTCTAACTGTTCAATGTTCTGTTTGTGTAGAAATCCATTTAACTAGCTGTTCAATGTTCTCTTTGTGTGTGTAGAAATCCCTCTAAATGCCTGTGACAAGTTTAGCTGATTGCACTGTTGATAATGATAGATATGATGATTATGATGATAATTTTAATTATATATATATGCCTGGTCTTTCCCCCTTGAATGGATGTACGGAGCGTGAGTGGTATGTAAACATTTGTGATGATGTAATCTCAAGGTGGATCCTATACAGACCTGCCATTTAGGCTGATTTAATCAGGATATCCTGATTTGTTTATTGGACGTTTAGAGCAGATATCCTGATTATTTTAGCAGCATTAAATATTAAAATACTGATTTTAAAAAAATGTATTCTTCATTGTATTAGTTGATCCTGATTTTTTTTCCTCAAATACTGATTTTTTTTTTACTGGATATCCTGATTTTACTTAAAACATTACAGCAGTCTGTATATAGAAGTCCCTCTAACTCTGACTGTCCAATGTTCTTCCAATTAACTCTTCATACAGGAAAAGCTTCTCCACTTGAAGAAGACCCAAAGTTTCCTGGCCAGCATCACGCTGCAGGAGTTGGGCTTTGATGAAAGCGGACATGCCATGGAGCGACTGCCCCCCTCCGCGGCGGAAGAGGTCAGAGACAAGCCGAAGGAGGAGCCTAGGTATGGGTGTTGTGAGTGAGAGTCAAGCAGTGATTCATTGTGTGCATCTTTTCAGGCATTCTGTGTGTGTATGTTAATGGTGAGGGATGGGAATGGCTAGGTATGTAGAAAAGAAGACAGGGGGTTGGGGGTGGGGGTCTCTCTGATGTAGTGGTTAAGACACTCACCTCAGAAGACGAAGGTTGCGGGCTTGAGTCCAGGTTTACCCAAGATTTTGTAAAGTTTTCTCTGGCCCTGCTTCATCGGAGTTGCCTTGTCCTATCGGAAATAGACTTTTAAAATGTAGGTTCCACCTCTGATATAACTTTAAATGTGTTGAAAAGGGGTGTAAAACTCAAGTCTTTCATTCATTCATTCAAAAGAAGACAGTGGACATGTCTCATTGCAGTCCATAGAGCCCTGACGGGTCTGTATCAACCTGATCTCCATTTTGTCTATATGTCTGACCTGTATTCAGTTAGTATGTCTAAACTTTATTTTGTCTTAATACCTGACTTGGAATTGTCTGAATGTCTCATCTCTCTATTCTGTCTGTGTGTCTTACTTCTTTTCTCTGAGTGTGTGTGCCTGTATGTGCATGTGCGAGTGTGTATGTGAGAGAGGGAGAGTGACAGAGAGAGATAGAAAGAGACAAACACAAAAAAAGAACCCTCACCGATAACACATACATTTTGACCATTTCAGTCTAGAGGCGGAAGCGATCCGACTGGAGGCCATGGTAGAAGATGAGATGTCTCCTGAGGAGATCCTCAAACAAGCCAAAGAGGCGGCTGAAAATGCCAAGAATACCCTCACCACTCGGAAACCAAAGACAGATGTGAGAAGGCTTTGACCCTATGCTGAGATTCATCTGTCCATTCTTGACTAGAACAAGATTGTGTCTAAGCATTGCTTTGTGTCGAGAAGTTGGATTGTATTTTTGGAGCCGCTGCAGACAAACTGTTACATAGTATATATAGTATAGGATTTCAGTCAGTGCAAATCCCCGCTGACTGATCACATGGAGCATTGGTGAAGAACTGTCTGAGCAAAATTGAAGATTTGGTATTATGTTGTGTATTACTACTGTTGTCCTTTATCATTTTATTGTTTGGTACTAGTCTTACCCATTTTGGAGTTGGTCTAGCATTAATTACTTGTGCCGTCTCTTTAGGGTTGCTTTTGCATTTAATACTTGTATCATTTGTTTTGAGGTTGGCCAAGAGTTTGTTGTTTTTTATTGATGCTGTCTATTACTGGTGCTATGTATTTGGTGGATGATGTAACATTGTGTTTTGTAGAAAGAACTTACTTCCGCTTTGCCATTGTCCTCAGTTTGGCTTTCTCCGCATGGAAGAAGATGGGATGACATCCATGACCATTATCAACCCGTGGAACAACGGTGCCGGTATGGATTCTGGCTTTTTAAAAATAGCATAATGTAAAAGTTGACTTAAAATCCAACATTTGATATTGTCCATGTAGATATGGTGTACTGAAAAGAAAGGGTTGCATGAAAAAGATAAATGGAGAAATAGAAGCTGAAATTCACAGCTGAATGGTGTATTTTCTAGTAATATTTTTCTTTGGTTTTGGAATGTTGAATACATGATTAGGCGGTCTATCTGATCCGTAAACATTCTGTTTTGGTCCACTGGACCAGCAATATTCCGTCCTAATTGAGAAGGTTATTGATATTTAGGGGATGGCAGTCCATTGAAGGACTAATGGGAGTCTGGATTTACTTGAAGAGAATCCTGCCCCGTGTAGGATTGGAACCGATAACCCCTGGCTTGAAGGTCCGACGTCATAAACTCTTCATTACCGTACTGGGTCCTCCTAAATGACTCCTGGGGAAAAAAAGACTGATGTTATTCCAGGGGTCAGAAAGTTAAATTTTTTAAAAATAGGCTTTTAGTCAGTCCATATGTCCATATGTGCAACCCCAGTGACACAGCTGAGTTATTGATGTGACCTGGTCTGTGTGTCTGGCCCCTGACTTATGCCTTCATGTCTGATTATGGCAGTGAGCTCGACCCAGAGGGTGATCAGCCTGGGAGACTACATGGGCAAACTGCGCCACGGCTCCGGCTCGCTGTCCAAGTTTAAGGAGGACAAAAGGAACAAGGTGTGCCCAGGTAAGACTAGGAGTGAGGTGTGTGTAGGCCTTCCGAGCCATTCGGCTCATAGGGCTGAAGCTTATCCCGGTTTCCGTAGGATGAAGCGGACAGTGACAGATTTTATCCATCACTTTCTGGATATCGCAGAATACTTTTCCAACTGAAACTGCCCATTTTCACCTGGGTTGAGTGAAGCAATAGGGATAAATTTTCTTGCTTAAGGAAAGAACACATGTGCCACCGGTGGGCCTTGAACCCGGTACATCTCAGTCCGCAGTCCAGAGCTCTAGCCGCTAGACCACAGTGCCCCCCCCCAGTGAGGTGTGTGTGTGTGTGTGTATAGAGGGGGGAGGGGGTTATTGTGTATGAAACTGAAGGTTATAGTGTATGAAACTGAAGATGATAACCTATTTCTTAGACAAAATCTCTACCCACAATAATGTTGCTGTTGTAATTTTGTTTTCGAATATCTACTTATTGTGCAAAGTTTGTAATGCGCCTAATAGGCAGCTCCTGCTTCCCCAACTGTCTCTGTACACTATTCTAAAGCACTCAGTGCCTGTAGTAACAGGGCTTTACACCGCTATAGAAGTGCTATGGTTATAAACAAAACAAAATGTTACTTTGGAAGGTCTTTATTACACACTAAAGTGGTTGTTTTGAACACACAAGATTATAAAATACTAACCGTCTCACAGCTTAGGCTTACACCGATCTAAATATTGTTCTCTGACCTGTTTATTGACACTAGTCGTCTTCTTCCAGGTTAAGAATAAAGAAACTGAAGATACACGGTTAGATCCTCGGCCCACATGAATTTTTTTTTTGTTCGTTTAAAAATACTCGCCCCTGGCTCTATCTGGGCCTATCAGAGATAGCTTATAATGTAGGAGGCTCCGCATATAATTTATGCGTGTTAAAAAAACCCCTTTGCAGTTGAAAATCGAAAGCGTAGACATGTACTGCTGCTCGTGCAAAATTTCAAAGTTCAAAGTTCTACCATTTATTTCTCACCCCATGTTGTTCATCCTTGTCCAGCCACCGAACTGTGGGAAAATAGGTACGGTTGGTATTAGAAAAGGTTTGTTTTTCTCTTTGCAGGGAAATATTCATTGCCTCAACAAATATTCATTAGGTAACGTTTCTGGATTAAACATCCGAAGGCCCGACAGTGCATCAAAAAAAAGGGAATCCGATGCTTGTACAAAATACAACTTAACATGTATTACCTTTAAGTCCCAACGGCCCGTTTATGGCTTCACGCCGTCATCAGGGGACTGTTAGAAAGTTAAATGTTCGCAGGCGAACAATGAAATGTGATTTTGATATTTGCATTGAAGACGCACCAAAGGCTAGAGATATATTTTGAACCAATCAAGACAAATGTGTAGGTAAATGTTTGTCAACAATTAGACCAATTCCAAATAGGTTCCTTCAAATGAAGACTGTCAGTGACAGATTTAAGAAACTATGGGATTCCATAATTTTATATTATCATGGGATGTTGAGTTCAGTGGAGCAGAAGAAATTCTCAAATGAAATTGAGAAAATATTTTCCAAATATAGGCCAGTGAAGGAGAGACAATCTATCTTGAACATGCTTGCCCTCCTAAGGAAACAAATAAAGACTAGTGCTGACAAGGATAGAAAAGAGAAAATATTGTTAGCCCTCTTTATCTATCATGAGAAGACTGAACTTACTCTTCAGCTTTACCATGGAATAACAGAAATGTTTATGTCATACATTAAGAAATTTCAGAGCTGCAGACCATGAGTTGCATTTTGCAATGTTTGACATAATGAAGTTATTCTGTTCTGGTTTTATTGGACATGAGAGCATTTCTGTTTTTTTTTATTTAAAAAGTTTAAATCAATGGATTTGGAGGACCAGCAAATTCATTTGAAGGATAAACCATTGAATGTGGGGAAGTTTTGTACCCCACGTGTTATGATATTATGTCCTACCGGTAGTAGGTTCTTTGATCGGTGATCTGGCATTCAATTTGGGATGGACTCATCAATACGGCTCTGCAGGGGTGGAGGGTTGTGTGCGATGAATGGCTCTATTTGATTGGTGTTTGTGTCTACGGTATCAATATTGTGATTGGTCCTATGATGAGGAACTCTTGTTGTTGTCATTGTCTTGACTTAGGCCTAGGTCGAAGCAAACTGATTCCTATCATTTTGCATTGTAATAGCCAAGAATGTTACGCTTTTCTTGAAACAGCAAACATGGTTTCATGATGAGGAAATGCCTATTGTGTTTCCTCCCCCCCCCCTCTCTCTTTTTTATCCTGTAAATTGTAAATTGTCAGATAACATTCAAGGTTTCTTGATTCACAGGCACCAGAATTAGCTAGAAACTGTTGAATTCACACCAGTGATCCGATATGTTTGTGTTTATTTCTTAACAGAAACCTACCTTTGTTACGGACCATTCAGCTCCCACGCTCCAGCCTACGATTCTTCGTTTGCGTCTTGCTCCAAGGATGAGTCCGATCTACTGCTCAGTACTTACGGGGGAGAGATCGGAGTGCAGTACGCTAAAAGGTCAGCCACATCCTGGAGCTACTACTACAGATTTTACAACTCATAGACTTCATCAATGTCAGTGCCATCATGTTTTTTGGCTGTTGTCCTCAATTGACAGGGGTTACCAAGAGACACCACTTTTTTGTTGTTGTATGGTTCCCTTTCTTATTTGTTTTGGAACAAAATTTGTACAACAAATTTTATATCCTTTCAGAATGCGCCAAAGTGTTATGGACTACTGTAGGATGTCCTGTCTTTTGCCCTCCCAAAAGTTGGCTTTTTTTTTGGGATGTAATGGGTGTGTGGCCTTGCTACATTGAGGCATATATTGATCAAAATTTTACAATCATTTTCCCCGATTTAATAGGGTTTAGTCCAAGATGCCATCCACAGACTTGCCGTTTATCCTGATTTAATCAGGATATCCTGATTTTTTATTAGACGTTTAGAACAGATATCCTGATTTTTTAGTGTTAAGTGTAAAAAATACTGATTTAAAAAAAAATTGTATTCTTCATTGTATTAGTTGATCCTGATTTTTTTTCTCAAATACTGATTTTTTTAACTGGGTATCCTGATTTTACTTAAAACATTGTGGCAGGTCTGCATCCATCTTTATCCACCTCGTCTCCGCACATAAATCTCTCAATTTCATATCCTACTCAACCAGTCACATGTTTTGCTCTCTCTTTTGGCCTCCTTCCCTCAACTTCCAAGTTTGCAGTACTTCCTAATTCAGTGATCATTATCCTTCCCAAGTACACTTCCCATCCTTTTAACCTAGCTTGACAGACTACCTCTTCTATCTTACCAATGCCCAGAAAATTCCTTATATCCTTATTCGTTCTGTGCTTAGACCCCTGTCACCCTCCTAGCCATCTCCATCTCTGTTTTACCCAGCATGTTGTGAAATTGGTTGAGGAATTCAAATTTGTTGCTCCATATCCTGTTGCTGATCCAGGCTCAACAAAGTTCCATAAATTGTCATGGTCTCATGCATTCAACAGTGACTTAAGATCCAAGTTGGTTATATATAATATGTATTTGTCTTTATGTTTTTCCAGTGTCCAGAAGTTTGTGGAGAATGCTGGCTTGAGTGCTGTAGAGATGGTGGACAAGCTGCTGGACTCTTTGACCCATGGTCAACACTCTAAGGCCCGGGTACTGGAGGAGCAACAGGTAAACAGACACATCCTCAACCCTGTCCAACCAACTGCATTGGAAGGGTGTCCTATTAATGCTATAACATAAAGTCATTGATTTGAAAGTGGCCTGTTTTTGTTGATCTCTCATGATCTGGTATCACAAGATGGCTAACTACCTCAGTAATTCGATTTCGAAGAGGTTCTTTCATTTGTGAGTGAGAAGTAAAAAGCAATGGCATGTTATGGTTCTCGATTACGACTTTTATAAATCAAGCTTAGCTTTTCAAACAATGGAATCTTTGTTGTGGGAATTTAGAGATGAAAATGCATATGAACTGACAGTGTGTGATTTAGATCTAGTCGAGGATGGTCATAAAGCTGAAGGAAATGAATGAGAACCAGATTTTGAAGGCTCTTCTTATGGATTTCATTGATTCTGATAGTGAGAATGTTGAGAGATGCTGTTGATAGAGATGTTGAGAAATATAGATCTAAATGTGGAGTTGAATGTTGGATGAGTACCCAATGTGTTTTGGTACATGCTATACAGTATTTTCTTGAAGGTACAATCTCTTTGTTCTTTTTGTTTTTTTAATTTAGAAAAGAAAAGAGGAAGAAGAAGCAGAGAAAGCACTACAAGATGAAATGATTGCCAAGGCACAGAAGGTGAGCATTTTTGATCAAACAGCTGGATGGTTACTTTGTCATTTCCAATAGATACTTATGACATGTACTATGTACTAGTTCAAAGGCATTGCTTCACTAGCATGGATATTGAGGTGACATACACAGCTTATCTTAGAACCACATTTTTCAGACGGCGAGATTTAGAGCATCTGCAGTTATCACAATCTGGTCAGCATCAGGAAGAGCTCCTGCTTAGAAAACATTTTTTGCTCCAAAATGAAAAACACCTCGAAATTGTTTGTTTGAAACGTGTTTTACACCCCTAGCAACACTTATTAGGTTATATAAGGGGTGGGGCCTACGTATTAACGTCCGTCTCCGATAGGACGGGGATGGATCGTCATGAAAACGCCCACATGACCAACTTTCAAAATCGGCCCCCGTGGGGAGATTCGAACCCGGGTCATCCGCATCTGAAGCCAAATGGTTTCAAACAAACAAACACCTCGAAGGCGATAAGTGGTATCTCTGGCTAATCCCTGAAATGAGGAGCAACGGATGAAAAAACGGATGATGATGACGTAATAGAAAGAGGTAGTAGTTGAGATAAAAAGATCAACATAAATTAAAGTGGAATAAAAAATACAATGGAATTTTTATGTGTTAGACTGTAATGGGTAAGAATAAATCTCAAGAAATGTGAAAGGCTGACACACTGATGCCTAAGGGGCAGCCATCTATGAGTTGGTGACACTGATGAAGATCTGGGATGGGACTCGTGGGTAATTAATCTTTCTCTTTACTAAAACTGACAGATATTTGAAGGGGGACAGAATAGCTCTGGTGGTAGGCATTCAGCCTACTGAAGATGCCAGGTTTGACCCCACCCACTGTATATAAAATTTGTTTTCTATTACAAATACCCGCCCCTGACTCCAACTGGGTATTGGGGCGTCTTAACGCTTAAAGCTTTGCCAGAGATGGGCTAAGGTCCCATGTGTAAGTTATATACACTAAAAAAACCTGGGCAGTTGAAAATAAAAAGAAGAGTAGGCAAACACCAATGGGAAAGACGAGAAAGGACAGAATAAGAAATGAAACGATAAGTGCGACTCTAAGTGTAGCGCCATTATCAAAGAAAGCAGCAGGAGATGGTAGACTGAGGTGGACGCCCATTGGCTTACTCCATGTCTGATGAGTGGCATTGCAGTATACCACAGGGTAACAATTCATTAGGAGTCTCCGACCCACACCATGGACTCAATTCTATTGATTGTGTTTTCAGTGTGCTTTGAGAGTT
>JAUEKS010051951.1:0-10096 GCA_031762815.1 Tylodina fungina
CAACAACAGTGACGACGACAACATACAGTTCTAGGGTAGAGTCGGGCAACTTCGCCTGAGAGGAAATAAAATCAAGGACTGGTGGGTGGTGTATCTTGATCAATAATAACAAAAACAGCAACAACAACAACAGTGACGACGACAACATACAGTTCTAGGGTAGAGTCGGGCAACTTCGCCTGAGAGGAAATAAAATCAAGGGCTGGTGGGTGGTGTGTCTTGATCAATAATAACAAAAACAACACCACCAACTACGACAACAACATATAGTTCTAGGCCTACCACCTTGAGGACCTGAAGCTGACAATGGACTGCAAAGAGATCACTTGAGTGAGCATGATGACGCGAGGAAAGCCTTATGGTATCTCCGATGTCTCACCTACCTTAAGCATAACATCCTGCGGGTTGGAGATGGCCATGTTTGAGCTGGTGACCTCGGTGACAGCACGCAGCGTGGCCTGCATGGAAAGCTGCGCGTGCTGTTTGGCCAGGTAGGAGAGGTTAGAATTCATCGGCTGAATGATGGTTGCCTCACCTACAAAGGAATGAATGAATGAATGAATGAATGAATGACTTGAGGTTTACACCCCCTTTCAACACATTTACGGTTATATCAGAGGTGGCACCTATGTTTTAAACGTCCATCCCTGATAGGGCAAGGCGACTCCACATGAGCCAGAGAAAATTGAAAAAAATCATGGGTGGACCTGGACTTGAATCCGTGACCTTTGTGTTCTATGTCTTACCATACACACAGAGACTCTCCCTAGAGAGGGAGAAAGAGAAGAAGAGAGGTTCAGATTCATAATTTGGACCAATCAGTTTTGAACATGAGATAATGGGCCCATCATCTTGATAGTTCTAACAAATTTGATTCGTATCAATCAAGTGCCAAGCCCTGTAGCGCTTGCGATCATGTCTCTCCCCACATCTCTATTCTTCGATGCTGTCAGGAGGTCATTAAAATTCTGTGCGCCAAGCCAGGATGCCAGGCTGTCTGTCATCTTTTCTCGTTGTCTTCCTCTGCTCCGCCTTCCCTCAAAATTTCCAGTCGTCACGAGATGTTCCAGTTTTCTTCTTCTCATGATTGATTTGTGTATCTTAGGTGAATTCAGTCGGTCATGCCCCAGTTAGATTGTGGGTAACGTAGCCCAGGAAAGATGAAGTCTCAATGAACCAAAAACCCAAAACAAGTTTGAAAGAGGCTAGAAAAGTTGTTAGGATAGATACTACCAAATCTCTGTAATTCATAAATCAAATCCACTTTGACTTTGACTTGAGTTTTACACCCCTTTCAACACATTTAAGGTTGTATCAGACGTGGGACCTACGTTTTAAACGTCCGTCTCCGATAGGACAAGGTGACTCCACACGAGCCAGGGCCAGAGAAAACTGAAAAAGATCTTGGTTGAACCTGGGCTCGAGCCCGTGACTTTTCGTCTTCTGAGGCTAGTGTCTTAACCACTACACCACAGAGATCGCCTTTCAAATCCACTTTGAAAATGAACACGCCTCAAACGTTCCTCAAAAAGAAACGGAAATGTTATTATAATATGTGTTCCAAATTTTTTTGAGCAGGAAAAAAAGATTAACAACCACAAACCTGGCCTCTGCTCCCCAGTGACGACCACTTCCTGCTCGTCAGAGTGAGATCGGCTTCTCGGCATGGCTTGACCTTGATCGCCCGCCCACGACTCTAAAACTGTCTTCCCCTGCGGGGACATCAAGGATGACGGAGGAGATGTCATGGTCGAGGCGGTTGTTGTGGTGGCTAGCGTTGAGGATTGCGACGATGTTGACGGCAACGACTGTGATGCACTTGCTGCTGCAACAGATTTTCTCTTCTGTTCCTCGTCCCATGAAATGATCTCCTGATTGAAGACGGCGTTGTCATCATTCACAACTCTAAGAAGATCGCTAGGCAAGCCGGCCAGAGACTTGATGGTAGAGGGAGCCGAGGTACTGGCATCGCCTGGAAGTGGCAAAGTAAAGAATTACAGAAACTCATCATTCCTCAATCACAAATAGTTTACTAAGCAGATATCAGTGGTTGCTACCATCTGAGGTATAGCTTTGAATCTACTTCTTCTTCTTCTTAATCCTCTGATACCTTATGAATCCTCTGATTTGATAAAAGAAAATAATCATCGTTTCAGTTTCAGTTTTAAGGTCATATCAGAGGTGGCACCTACGTTTTAAACGTCCACCTCCGATACCACAAGGTGACTCCGCATGAGCTGTGGGCCAGAGAAAACTAAAAAATTTCTTGGGTGAACCTGGGCTCGAACCCGCAACCTTCGTCTTCTGAGGCAAGTGTCTTGACCACTTCACCACAGAAACCCCCACGGTTGATAATGAAATGAAAACAAAGAAAAGGAAAGGGGGTGCTGTGGCCGAGCGGATAGGGTTCTGGACTACGGACTGAAAGGTACAGGGTTCGAGGCCCACCAGCGGCACATGTGTTTTTTCCTTAACTCTTTCACTACTTGACCTACTTCTAGTAGACCTACTTCTAGTAGACAGTCACATTTGTACCCGCCCATTTGAACCCTTCTGCCTCTGTTTACTTATATGCAACTACTGGATCTAGGTCTAGGTCTAGGTCTAAATCATTTTCCTGCACTGTATCTGTATTTGCAGGCCTAGATCTGGACTGCCCCTTTCCCACCCCTTTGGTGTTGCTTGTCTGATTCGAAGTAGGTCTAGATCTAAATGTTGTCACACACACAGCTTTAGGTCTTGGGTCATCAAAGTCGCTGTCAGTTTCGTCACTTGATGAATTCCAGTCACTTTCACTGTCTTCATATTCATCAGAGAGAAGAGAAGGCAAGTCCTCGTCATTCTTAATCATTTCAATCGCCCTTTCTGTACACATACGTTTTGCTGGACGTGTCCCCGATGCTTCTGGCTGCATAGCAACAGCGCACAACAAACAACTCACATAAACGGCCCTTGAAATTCAGTTAAAATTTAACGAAACAATTGCACAGACCACCTTTTTTGCAAGAGACGCTATTTATAAATGAACCGGATATAGTCTGAGTTGACCGACAAAAACATGGACAGAATACTGGATTGGAATAGCCTTTGTATTTCTTGAGCCGTGAAACACGGCTAAACACGGCTCAGGTCTAAATGTGACGTTCGGCCTGCGCCGTGATTCATGGCTCGAAGTAGCCAATGAGTTAAGGCTTTTATACATTAACATTTTAAGTACCGCCAGTGTACCATGCATGATAATTTTATGTGATGTTGTGAACAGAATGAATTTAGAAATTGTATTTGTTATGACACCTGATATAATCTTGTTTGTGTGGAATTCCATAGGATATGGGAGCTACACGTGAGATGGAGTTGATGAAGGAGCATGTTGCTGATCTCCGTGACAAGTTGCGAATGAGCAACTTCCATAACCAGGTAAGATTGAAGGCTTTGATGCCACTGAACACTGGCATGTAGAGAGCAATGGGCAATGAGCACATGACAGGATGCCTTGTTAAATTGAGTCATATTCTATTCTTAGAGCAAATTTACCATTAAATTTGCGTTTATCAGTTGTCTTGGACAGTTTTTAAATTATCCTTGAAAATATATGCTATGATTTTAATACAGTTCCTGTTTTCTTTTACATTATAGATGAGGGTTTTCTCTTGTGAATGAACAAAATGAAAATGATAATATTAATAATAATAATAATAATAATGATAATAATAATAACAATCGTAATAATTATAATATTATACGGTAATAGTAATAATAATATTAATAATAATAATATTAATAATAACAATAGTAAAAATTATAATAATATAATAATAATAATAATAATAATAATAATAATAACAATAACAATAATAATAATAATAATAATAATAATAATAATAATAATAATAATAATAATGATAATAAACAGAATTTCTTTTGTGCTTTCCATGACCTAAGGTCATCTCAGAGTGGATAACAATCATATGGAAGACAGGCTCAAATATTCATATTACACATGAATTCTAAATATCTTTACTTTTGTCACACGATTTCACTAAAATGTATTGGACATAGCTAATCAAAATCTTCAAACAATATGGCATTAGTACAATGTTTAAAAGATTGTAAATTCGCAAACTCTTGAATTATTATATTATATTTAATAGTTCATTTTAACTTCCTGAGGACTGAAGTACATGTCACACATTATCATACGTGCACCGACTACAGACAAATATATGCTTGCATGCTCTGGAAGTAATAAATTCTGCTCAACTTAACCATGTTTATTTTTTATGGAAGAATTCTTCTTTGGCTAAGTTTAGAAATGTGACTTCATGTTCATGTCGTATGAAATCTCTTACACTTCTTGTGCACATGAAATCTCTTACATTTCTTGTGCACCCTTAAAAGGAAGTAGATTTAAAGAGTGAATAATTCTTTGAAATCTTTGAGGAATTTAAGTCTAGTTGTTTGGACATTGAATTCAAAGCTTTCATTGTTGTATAGTTTATGACAAATTCTTATTTAAAATTAAATAAGAGGAATTTTAATATCCCATTTGAGATTTTATTGAACAAGGCACTAAATTCGCTGCTTTTAAAATCTTGTAAAATACAAGGATATTTAGTGCACCAAGCTTTTGAAAAGTACAAAAAACCCCTCCAAGGGTTTATTCAGCCATTTTAATCTAAGTGAGAGCCAAATTTAAGAAATCTGTCTTCAGTGAATTAATGCTGTTAATGTTTTTCATTGGAATGAATGTAACACACATACCATGACTATACCTTGATGGAAGTAGATTGTTTAAATTTCACCAGTAGACATGGTTGATTAAAGTTTCATTTTATTGAATGAGCCACGTCTCCAAGACTTTGAAATTCAAAGTTTGAATCTATTGTGTGTGTCAAAGGATGGATATTTGAATAGACATTTTCCACCTTGTACAAACCATCACAGGGCAATACATCGCCACCCGTTACATTTCACTTTTTAATTATTACAATACATATGACTTTTATACTGATCTTTTGCATTACACAGGAGGAAACAGGTCAGTTTCAAGCCAAGATCGATAACCTGAGCAAAACTATATTAGCTCAGGAAGAAAAGTCAAAGATGGAGATAGCTCAGCTAAAAGTGATGCATCAGAATGAGATCTCCGAACTAGCGACACAGTCCAAGAAGCAGCGAGAACGGACGGTGGCTCTGTTAGCTGAGAAGGACCAAGAACTCCAAAGACTGAGGGCACACACAGGTCAGAGCCTGGACACTGACTCCCTCAGACACTGGACTCACGAATCAGAGGTTGAAGGTCTGAGAAGAGATGGGCTTGCAGAGGATAGTTCCCAAGGAGAGATATCGGAAGAGAAGGAGGCAGTGATCAAGTTACTGGGTTTGCCCAAGGGCATGCATAGAGAAGCCGCATTTCTCCATTTCATGCAGGAGAAAGGCAGGATGGAGGTAGAACTAGCTGGGCTCCGCAAACAGAAGAGGCAAATGGAGCTCACCCTCCGTGACCTCCAGGCCTCAGCTCTTCAGAAGGAAGAGATGCTGAGAGATGAACTGAATGCCTCACAGGAACAGTTGGCGCAGATTGCTCGCCAGGATAGCCGGGAAGGGGCAAATCTGGAGTATCTGAAGAATGTTCTCGTCAAGTTCCTCATATCTATTGATCCCGCTGGGAAGAAGCAGATGATGAAAGCATTGATGACAATCCTGCAGTTCAGCCCAGAGGAAAGGGATAAGGTCGAACAAGCCCAAATCCGTGGCTGGTGGCCCACATAGCATCTTCCTATGTCTTGGTTTGCTGTGCTAGTTAAGGGCTTTCAATATATGCCCTGTGTTGTCTTCCGGCTCAGTTGCTTCATGTACAAAATCATATAAAATATTAAATATAGGATCCTGGAATTTTCAGAATTGTAGATTACAAATATCTTTTTTCACAGTGTATCCCTTTGAACCCTTAGCACTGGAACAGTGGTAGGTTCTTACTAAGATGAATTCTTTAGCATCAGTTCACGGGTAAGAGGCACCTAACTTCAAACTGACTGCTAATATTATGTGAGCAGTAGCCCTCAGCACCAGCAAAGCAGGGGATAGCTACTAACTATAAGTATATCTATAAATTAAACAATGGATTAGTTTCAGTTTTTATAAATATCTATGTTTAGACAATTTGCTCCAGTACCTCAGTGATCTAAGCTCAATGAGCTGCTATATCTCGCAAGTGACTTAAATAACCTATTTGTGTTGCAAGTGACATAAAACTTTATCTCAACTCAACTCTCATGCTCTAATGTGAATACTGACTACAAACAACAGCCTAATAAATGTGGAATTAAAAAAAACCCTGAACTAATTAAACAAAAATCTATTATGGAAAAGTTCTCTTTGAACTCATTGACTATTACACAGAACAGTTTGTCAACCTGTCTGCTGACACTGCACTAAATTTGCTAAAGGTGATTTTGTGATAGAAATTCTTTTGTTTGAGGCTTTCTTAGACTTTTAAACTGGTTTTGCATAATTTCACAAACAGAAACTAAAAACAAAAATTTCATAGTTATGCATTTTGGAGAAGGGATGTGAAAGTTGCTGATTACTGTTGTGAAATCTAGATTTGCAGTAGACGACGAAGAGGAAAATACAAATGATGTAGTACCCCAGATATATCTGAGGAAGTTTAATGTGAAATGTATTGGCAATTTGCTGTGAAATTTTCATTGTAGTCTTTCCCCTTTGTTAAGACTTTCTGAAAATCTTTTCGGAGCTCTTGAAACAGGAGTTCCATTGTATCCACAATGCTTTACGTTTGCTTCTTTCCTCTTAATTGTTCTTTTTCTTTTGCTTCTATACATGCCTCCTACACACTGTTTGGGAAAACTCTTAGACAATATGACAATATTAATGTTTCAAATCAAGAGAACTGTAGACTTTGCCTTCTGATTATGGTCAAGTCAGTTGAATAATTATTACTTTAATGTAGTCTGTCTCAGATTTTGTACCTGTGGTTTTAAATCTGTTCTTTTATGACCCATCTTGTGATACGACCTTGATATTTTTTCGATGTTTAATCTCATTCATGTTTTTGGTGTTTTAAAACTGCTTGACTAAATTTATTTACTTAGCTGTTACATATCAATCTGGAAAACATTAATTGGCTATGCTGTTGAGATGTCCATTCCAGGTTGCATTTTATGATACTCATTCTTGGTTACAAGCTTGAGATTCTTACTCTAGGCTGCACTATTAAGATATTCATTCTTGATTACACTAATAGGATGTTTTTCTACTTCTTCTGTTCATTCTTCTGCATTTCTCAAGCACTAACTCAGAGTGTGTCTGGATCATAAGGTGTTCTTCAACATATATAATAATTCCAAACGACTGTTTCATAGCTGACTGTTCGAGCATTGTTTCATGACATAGCTAACCTTTCAGCTTACAGTATTAGGATGCTCATTCTTAGTTGCATCATCAAGATTGGATGGATTTAATGTTCCAAGGTGAGAAAAAAACGGTAGGAGATTTTTAGAAGAAGGGAGCCACCAACATCTATTCAAATCATTGGGTTCTATATATATACCTGAAACAGTAACTGGGCTGGTCCATTTCTCTGACATGATACAAAGTATTTCTCTTCTTGTTTTGTTGTTTTCTCCCCCATCATATTAAACTATTGCAACCTAAGCAGTGACTGATATTGAGGTGTAAAAATTCCATTTTCAGACAACCAGCTCCTACTGGTTATGTCTGATCTTCCTTTCCCTCAGTAAATCTTGATAGCTCTTGTACTCGAAAACCCCACCTTCAATTCATTCCTGTTCATTCCCATGTTTTCCTTGCGCAACATGATTATTAATCTCTGCAACTCTTCCCACTATGATCATCTTTGACCAATTGTCTAGTGATTGATCGGCTTCAGATGGACCTTGCAGGGCTGCCAAGCCCTTATGGAGAAAAGTGTAAGATCATGAAAAAAGAAGCGTGCAACCATGAAAAAAAGACGTACAAATAATGTGAAGGATCATCTGACAAATCAGTTTTGTAAAAAGACTGTACAGTTGGGATATGTCTGAGGCGATGTCCCTTGAGGCAGACCCTCTTCTTCCATCTCAATCTAGATCTAGATTTGTAGATAGAATTAGATCGGAGGAAAATTTCCAGGCAGTACATGCGTTGGCGAAGTAAGTTAAAATTTGAAGAGATCGTAACTTCTGCTGCTGATTGCATTGTTATTGTTATTGGACTGATATCGAGAACAAAAGTAATTAAAAAAAAACACGCAGATAGAAACTTTATGATCTAGAAATGAAAAAGAGGGAAATTAAGATAATGAACATTCTGTATTGTTGATTTGTCGATGTTACACTCCACTTACACTCTTTTCGTGTCCTTTCCCCTCCCCACTGCCCCTACTCTCACATGTGTGCGCTATGGGAAGCCAGATGAGATAAGTTGGTGAATGGAGAGAGAGAAAGAGAGTGCATTGTTGAAGAAGAGGCTGTTGCAAATTGTGATGTCCATGAAAGTCGGCTAATTTTGGCCAAGGAAGGTGTGCAATTTCAATCAAAAAGCGTAAAGACGTACAATGGACCAAAAGTCATATAAATACGTTATTTTAGCTTAAGGTTGGCTTCCCTGACCTTGCATTTGGCCATTCCTAGGTAAGTGCAGAGAAAATCAGAGGCTTGGGTCTTTCTCTCTATCCAGAAGCATGGCCAAAGGTGCTACGCTATACAATGTGACCTCTGGAGTGCTGGCTCGTCTTCAGCCTCTCCCAGTTTTGTGATTTGCTCAAAGATCAGATCCTAGATTGAGGTGCATCTCTTCCCATTATAGAAAAGAGCATCCTTCTGTATTGGGTGATGATCAGCACAGTAGGATGAAATGGGTTAATCAAACTCCATGTAGACCCCGATGCTTTGCACAGAAATTTGACAAAGGTTTAAGTTTACCACAGCACTATTATGTTATCCACGAAGTAGAAATGTACGTTTATGGTAAAGTTTGGTTGTAATATTAAATGTAGAATTTCCCTTTGTACTGCTGAAATGTTAAATTTAAATTTTAGAACTTCTGTGCACTACATGTATTTTGTTAAAGCCTGATTGCACTCCTGAGATGTTAAGCCTGGATTGCTCTTCAGTACTGCAATCAATCATAAATATTAATTGCATTTCTAAAATTCAAAATTTTTTGTATTGTCCGCTGCTCCTTAATCCTGAGTTTACATTGATTGACTATGGTTAGATGTGTACAATATAATGTTTTAAGTGAGGTGGCCAAAAAGTTGAGGCTGGAAAAGGAAAAATAGCATGAGACTTTTTCATATTTTTGTTCTAAGAAATCAATAACTCAAGTCACAGAAAGTGACATTGCGAATTGTTTTCTTAGTATACTTTTTGCCATATGAGTCCCCCCGTGCCACTCCCAGTCCCAACCTACCCATCACAAAACTAATTGTTTAATTTATTGTAAAGTAGGTTTGTATTTATATGATTTAGTTGTATAACTGCAGCTTTAAGATGTTGATTAATGTGATTTACATGAGTTTAGTGAACACACATATGTGGAATCTATGGTGTTGACAAGTATTCTAGAATTTTTAATAGAACATACTGTATGTAAATTTAATGTACTCCTGTTTCTTTCAATTTTCCACCAACCACATTATTTCATATTAGTAGGTACCGCAAAGAGAACAGCAAAAGTGGTTGAAAATATATATCTTTTGGTGGAAAATTCAGGATTTGACCAGTTTTCAGCTCTTCAATGTTCTTGCATTTTGTATATATTGAAATATAATGTATATCTGCATTTTCCCTTATTCTTTATCTTCTTTAAAATGTTAATTTTACAACAGAATATACTTTCTTAATACACCTATGTAGAAAGGTAAGAGAAGTGGTCATGGTCATGGTGGGGCCACGATATCATTGCACTGCGGACAAGTCCATAAGTGCTCCGTCCCCCTCTCCAACACAACCCGCAGTGTAGAGTTGCTGACTGTTCCTGTCTTCACCTGGTTGTGGATCCTTCTGTTCCTACCACATACTGATGCCTTCCTTCCATCTCCACGCATCACCCCCATCTCTTGCATTCTCTC
>JAUEKS010052061.1:0-15672 GCA_031762815.1 Tylodina fungina
GGGAGATAGCTGTTGTTAGCATGTCTTAAGGGAGATAGCTGTTGTTAGCATGTCTTAAGGGAGATAGCTGTTGTTAGCATGTCTTAAGGGAGATAGCTGTTGTTAGTATGTCTTAACCCTCTCGCGTGCAGATTGTCTCCTGTTACCATAACTGAACCCATTTGTTTACATTAATTTGACCTTTCCCATGTAAAGTATCATTTTGGTTCTTACAGCGCGTAACTTTAGTCTTATCCCTGTTTATCTTTAAACTCTTTGAAGTCAATTTACTCTTCAAATATTCTGGGACTGCTATTTATTTCTCTTTCTTATCCGCCTTTATGTGGTCATCTGCATCAAGCTGTTATAGCAACCCTCTATTACCTTTTTAGACGAGCAAGATGAGCAAGTAAGGAGCCCTAGCTTGGCTCGGAGCAGATTGGTTGTGTGTGGGATAGGAAGTTAAGAGGTTCAAGTGGCGAGAATACAACGGTTAGGGTTAGGTGGTGTCTTGGGATGAACCTTGTAAGTCATAGAATGGCCATAAAAATTTGATTGATAAATAGATTTTTATGCCATTCTTTCTCTATATGAGTAAGTTTATAAAATATTTTATCTATATATTCGTCATAATTTGTCTGATATCTGTATTTAACTTCTCGAAACTTATTTGAAGATATTTTTCACTCGGGATCATTTTATTTTTTTGTCTTATGATTTGCTATCCGATTCACAAGATTTATTCCCTATGTATTATTATCATCATCACCTGTCACCCCTTCAAGGGTATAGGCCATAGGCTAGAGATTTCCACTCACTCCTGTCTTGAGAGTTTCTATATCATTCCAAGAGTATGTTTTTGAAGAAGGCCTATACCAGAGCTGGCAACTGTACGCTAAAGTTACATATTTGTATGTTTTTCATGCCTTGTATGTCTTTATGACTTTGATGGATTGTATGTACACTTTTTTTTCGCACTTTCAATTTTTTTATTTTAAAGAATAGGAAAACAAAATCGTTTGCCTGGGGGTCGGGTCAACTTTTTCATCCGACATCATGTTTCGTCTTTCCGAATGAGAATTTCGTTTTTCGTCACCCATTCCCTGTTTTTCAATCACGGTTGCTGGTTTTTGATTGGAAGGGCATATGTATGGGGTTTTTTTTCAGGATTGTATGACTTTTTACTCCCAATTGTATGATTTTTGTTTGGTTGGGATTGGCAGCTCTGCTATACTACTCAGTGGAGGTAGATTGTATTATTTTATTTAAAGTCATTAATGTGTAATACTCCAACTTGGCAGGTGTGTACGAATTCCTGTCCAAGGGTCGCCTGGACACCAAACACAGAGATTTCGAGGGACAGAACTACCAAGTTTTTATGAAAGACCGCAACAGCAATGGCGTCATTTCCCACAATTTCAACCTCACCAGTGCATACAAGGATGTCATACCCTTCACCAATTACACGTGAGTTGAATAGTGTTATCTTTCTTGTTTTGTGTGGCTTCTCCACTGCCCCACCCATCCAGAGTTGATTGTGTGAATGATGCCTTGACATCTAGCGTAATGTGCCGTTACCTGTCCTAAATAAAACACAGGCTGGCAATCAATTTTCTTCTTACTACTACACTGTTCTTTTACCCTTTCATGAAGATAAAATGCTAGACGCACATACTACCAGTATATTATATATGCCTATTGTAAGTAAGTTATATGAATAGTTTATGCTGTGTGTGTGAGAAGCTAAATGATTTGCAGTGGAGAAACGGAGACATAAATAAATGTGAGATATAAATGAAAAGAGACACAGGTATGTCAGATAGATAGAGATGAGAATAGCTATCTGGGTGAATGGGATGATACTGTCTCTTTACAAGACATGAGGAGTTGAGATAGTTCAGTGCTTCAGACTGGGGATAGTTTGTCAATCTACACTGACATGACTTGGACATGTGTTTCGTCGGGACAGATAGTAGCTGTGATCATAAAATTTACAAATTTGGAAGTTGATGAGTCGAGACTAAAAGGTAGATCTAGACCTAAATTAACTCTTTCAATACCAACCAACGTGTTGCGCATTGATCATAAGTTCCACTGAAACTTATGATCAATGCGTGACGCATTGGTTGGTAGCGAAACAGTTAACATTGAATAGAATAATAGAACATCGAATAGAATAATAGAGCAAAATATGAAATTCACGGGCTTGAGGCTGGTTGATGCGATGGATAGGGAGAGGTAGGGGATGTCTCGGGCTAACTCGAGTAAGAAAGGGGCAATGCAGGAAAACAAATACGATGTCCCAGGTTCTGAAACTTAAGAATACATCCATTCCATGACACATGTTCGAGTTTTTTTAGAAACTTTTTGGAACTTAATAAACATTGACTATCTAAATTACTTATTATATTATGTTCATTTTTCTCTCATCAGATTTGACTTCAAAGGAATTATAGACTACATCTTTTATTCAGACCAGCATCTTCGTTTGCATGGAGTCATGGGCTTGCAGGATGAAGAGTGGTTTAGGGCAAACAAGATCGTGGGGTGCCCTCACCCTTTCGTTCCATCGGACCACTTTCCTTTATTTGCTGAGTTCTCCCTGCCCGCACCGCCCCAACGCCCTAGATAGTAGCGGGTTGGCATTTAGTCGGCCTACTCGTCTTAACTCTAGGACAAAGGCAGTCGCAGTGTTTGTTGCGTATAAACATTCACAAAAGGCAACATCATCAGTGATCATCATCACCATTGTCCCTGTTTTCATCAGCATTTCTGTTACCATGATGAAACATAAATCTTGTTGCTCACCTGTTCCATTGTGTATTGCTCATATGAATGGTACTCTTTCTTAGATTCCCCACTCCCTCTCCCCCTTTCAAGGGTGGGTTTGTTTGAGAATTTTTTCTACTGAATAATTTATTTTCATGGTAAATAATGTGAATATCTTTGCATGCTTTGTTTTGTTACATTTCATTCTTATTTGCCGACTTAGGCTTCAGAATACCATATTACAAACTACGATCCAGACATTTGGTAAGGTTTTACATTTAGCTGACCGTATTAAACACTTGTAAGTGCAATATTTTTCGTGTTAAAAATATTTTTATTTCCATTTTAACCTTTTTTTTAATGAGTGGGAAAGAATAATGGTCGAGAGATTCTATAATTATAATCTGTAAAAAATGTAGTAACTCGCACTTATAATTTAATTTTACCTTTTCTTACAGAGAAGTCAATGCTATCTTTTATTAGATATCTTAAACATTTCAAAAATAACATTGTGGCCCCACAAAAAAAATGCACTGTTAGCTTACTTTCTACTCCATTTAATGATTCCTCTGACCTACTACATTTATGGCCATAAGTACTTGAAATCTTAGCTTCTATAGAGCTCTGTTCAGCTGAGTTTACCAGCCATAATAGCCAGCTAATAAGGAAGATATTTTACTTTTAAAATGGAACAGTTTTTAACTGCAAGAAGATTTTTATGGAAGAGCCTTTAACTTTAAATAGTTGACTCCTTTTAGTTATGCCAACTAGATAAGTATGGTTTCAGTTTTATATGCAGGATGAAGTCTTCATGTTGCCTTGTTTTTTCTGTGTGCTGTTTCCAAAATTTCATGTGACAGATGATTTCTGGTGTGCCAACAAATGAGAAATTATGAAAATTCTGTATTGTCGCCCTGCCATAGATTGTTTATTGAAAAGCTTTCTCAACTTGAATCTCATGCCTGTACAGTAATCAGATTGGATAAGTTAAAAGAACAATAAATATCTATGTAGCATAGCGTCTGATTGGGAAGAGAAATGCTTGTGTCAAGTGTAGGTGATGGTTATTCAAATCATTCTCATCCTCCTCTCACGGGTACCCAGAGTGCACTCAACACTAAAAAGATAGCATCTCTAGCAGCAACTATCATCTTATTGATTGTACTTTTATACCGGAGGTCCTGACTATTCAAGCCTCTACCAGTGAACACCCTTCTCTCTCTCTCTCCCTCCCTCCCTCCCTCCCTCCCTCTCTCTCTCTCTCTCTCTCTCTCTCTCTCTCTCTCTCTTTCTTTCTCTCTCTCGTAAGCGCATGCTCTTGTTCTCTCTTTTTCAATTTTCCACTTTTTCTGCTGCTACAGTATAGAAATATAGCCTTGGTCTAAAGTATTTCAACTAAAGAAGCATCCTTTGGTGGGGTTAAGAGAAATAGAGACAGAGAGAGAGAGCCAGCATAACCACCCATATGAACTCATCCACTAGTAAACATTAAGTTAAAATTTTCCTGTCTATAAGGGGTAAACTGAGTGCTTATGAATTGGGTTGGGTAATTTTCCACTCTACTGGCAGCACAGTGTTCCTGTTCCAAATGATTATAAACTTCATCTTGTGTGATCATGAGGTAGTTCTTCAGAAATATATATCGCCATTTGAAGATGTTTCAGTTTACACTGCTTTTACTTTTCAATTTCATGCAATGGGTTGTTTTTTTCCTGTGGCGCCACTAGTAAATCCCACCTAGGATCTCAGAAGAAAAGCTCTGTAACAATTATTATCATAGTCAATTGCACAGTCAGTTAAATTTACTGCACTAAAACTAAGTCACAGCTGTGCCTTCAATTCTTATATTATCAAAGGAGTGGGTGCATTCAAGAAATTTATGTTTTAAACTTTAAACCTTTGGTGACGTGAATTACATGTACTTTGCTGCGAATTAACAGGCAAACATCAGCGATAGGTATTTTGAATAAGTTATTGAGGATGCGCATTTTAAATATAAAATTCTACAGGTTATTTGCGACCAGAGAAGTTAATTGTAGATTAGAGAAATTGTATTTGGATGCTTTCAGCCTCTCACAAAATGTTGTGAAAGTATTTGCATACAGCTACTATGTTAGAAACAAGCAATGACATGGTGTCAGGAAGTGCATCGTTTGAAATTCTAATTCAGGAATTTCTCAGAAGACTGGTGACCCTCAATTATAGCCAGATTATGTTTGAGGAGTGTCAAGAGCTCTATGTATTATATTTGCATTTATACAAATCAGGTGCATTTGAACTTTGTCGGGTGGGGGAGACCACAAATTCAATCTGAAAATACATTCTTAGTACGTGCAAAGGACTACCACTGCCTTATAATGGCAGAGACAATGAAAATGATGTTTGATGAAGTATGATACATTTCTGTTTCGCTCTATGTGCTGATTTAATTATACTGACTGAAAGTAATGTCTCAGATGGTGGTGAGGCTTCAAGTTTGTGAGGGAAGCATTGGATTCATGAAGGGTACCACCAGCTGAGCAACAATTGGTTTTTCTTTCTTTTTACAATTGAGAGAGAGAGAGAGGGTTGGATCAAGCCCTATGTGCTTAAGTGAATTATGTGTATCTATGTTACTGTACTTTCTAACATATGAAATAATGTATGAAAGGCTTTGATGCTTGGCCCCACAGAGTGTAAATAAAGTGTGCTGAACTGGTGATAGACCTGAAGTTGAAATATACCTTTTTTATTAGAAATATTCAAGAAGCAAACTTGCAGCAAGAAATCCTGGTGGTGTTGTCGCTGAGTTCTCTCAGTTGTTATATTGCGTCTTCACTCCCTGTATCTCATGGTTGGCTGTGACCAGTGTGACTACTCTCTCCCAGGACTCGTGAGCTGGCCATTCTTTGGCCTTAGAAGTCTTGAAAAAGATGAGCAGTTTTCTTACAAGATCGTAATTTTGGTGTACTCAGCATATTACCATTTTTAAACTGTCTCAGGGTTAGATCTACTTCTTTCAGAAGGAAGGAAGTTTTATTTATGTATTGATACATTTTCACTTACTTTAGCACCACCACTTTGACAGCTGGAGCAGACACTCAACCTGAAGATTTAGAGATTTTTCCAATGTTCTGGAATGCAAAGGTCAGAATATCTTGTGCCCCCCCCCCTTTCCCCGCCCTTTTGCTCCCTACATGCTCAATGCATTGTTTAGGAGGGGTCACAGTGTGGTTGTCAGAGTAGGTTTATCGTTTTAAAAGAAACAAATTTTGTGTCAAAACTAATGAAATCATGTATTGATGAACAGATGTTACCATTCCATCTGAGAGCAGTAAGTGACTCCTTGTGTGAGATGTGTTATTAACAGGCAGCTGCTGCTTCCATAACTTCTCAATGTTCACTAATCTAAAACATTTAGCCTGTTATCAATTGGGTATACCTTGAGTGAATGCTCTACAATAAGTATAAATGGATAAAAAAAACCTCCATCTTTCGCCTTTTTCTTTCTGCTAGGGTGGCCACAACAAGGATTCATTTGCTCAAGTTTCGACAATTTATTTTTACGGCTGAATGCCTTTCTTAACACCATCCGCCCTAGCTGTCCACATTGTAGCCTATTGTCTGGGCAACGATCAACAATGTTGGGTAAGATAAGAAATGAGTGGAACTTTAGGATTTTGAAATTTTACCCAGGCAGTGACACATGTTTACCCTTCTTTCAAAATCTCAACGGCCAAGGGTTTTATTCATGTGTACCTTACCCTCAGGACGTCCTAGTATGTCTATATATAGCCTGCCTATGATAGTACACGTTAACTCCTCACTACCCAATTGGGGCCAGGGGGGACTATTTTAAACCAAAAAAAAAAAGGTTTCTGTCCAGACCGGGAATCAAAACCGGAAACTTGGCTTTTCAGGCGGGACAGCTACCACCTCAGCCACTCATCTCTCAGTGTGCCTCCGATGTTTATAATTCATAACTCAGTGACAGAGAAGAGTGTCAAGAACCCCTGGAAACAGGAGTGAAGCGTGCCAGTGTCAGGGAAGTGATGTTGTGATATCATGTCTTGCAATTCCATTCCAGCTGACACCAGAACCGTATGCACTCGTATAATAATAATAAGTGCACAGGATATCTAAATGTGTTCTTCTTCCACAAGGAGGTTATGATTTTGACCAAAAATTATGTGAATAGGTTGTGACCCTCATTGTACATTATTAACCTTTGGGAGATTGTATGCACAACTGCCTTGCTAGTCACGTGAAGTATAGTTTGGAGAGTTGTTAAGCAGGCTTGATTTTGCTTTGGGTTGCCAGGACCATCTAGTTTTCTTGAATCTCGAAACTAATTTCATTGCATTTCAGTTCGGTTTTTTCTTTTATTTGCGCTGTTAAAAGCATAAAGTGAAAAAGGTCTTTGTTACATTTATTACATAATGTTTTTATTAGGCACGATAGGCTACTAGTATTGTAGAGGTACAAGTGAAAGATTTGTCTAGAATGAAGTGTACAAAGTGATTGAAAGTTTTCAACCATAGCTATGATTCTGTCTGTTTTAGATGTGAGCACACTTTTAATATTTCAATGGTTTTGTGCCTCAGGAAATTTGAATCAGACTGAAGTAAAGATGACTGCACATATCACATGCTGAAAGATGATTCCTTTTTACTTTCCTGAAATGACATAACTTTTAGCTTGTGTAGAAGTATATTTTGAGAATGTGAATCAGCGTTTGTTAAATGTTCTTCACTTTTTAATGTTGATATTGTGAATCTATCGAAATGGCAGGAAATCTGTGTCTTGAACTTGAGGGAGCAGGTTGAGTGTGGGCTTGGAAGGGGCTTACAGCTTTAACTTCAGTTTTTATATGTATCACGTCCATTGGGTTTTTTGTTTTAAGAGAAATCTGTGTTGTTTTGTCAGAAATGGAAGAGCCTTACAATGAATTATCATACATGTTAAAAATAGATTGGACTGATCTCTTCTGTCTGTACATAATTTTGTATGAGGAGTTTCTTCATCAGTGTAACATTGAATTCTTTCTTTTAAACTTGTTTCTTTGTTGTACCAAGGCATGGAGCTAGTTTATGAGGAACAGTCAACATCGCTTTGTTCCTGTAACTCCTGCCTCATTTTAGTTGTTTTTCCCCCCTGGCTGTCCAACTTTACTTGAATTGAAATTTAGACATACCTTACTGCTATAGGTATTTTTCATTAAGTTTAAGCACTGATTTTGAAGTACATACCCGGTACATTTCTCCGTTAAGTTGCAGTAGCACATTTCAACATAGTTACGCACCTAATTCATCCTTTTTTACAACAAACCTTTTACGCTTTCTTCCCTTTTAAAATAAAAATGTTACCTTCTGAAATGAAATAATACAATGAACTCTACTTGATATTTTTCTCATTTGGCAGCTGTCAAGCGGACTTCATTGACATATATTGTGTGTATGCATCTTGGTATTTCTTACATACATTATCCACATTTTGGCCTCTTGCATCTCTTTTTCTTAGACTTAGACACTTAGCCAATGAATAACTAAGATGCTCTATTAATGTTCTTTTCAGAGGAATGAAATAGCTATGGCCATAAAACACCCAAATCATTAACAGTCAATCAATTTATTTAGGCCACCGCCACCCCTCCTCAATTTACTCCATTGTAACCAAACATTCAAACCCTTAACATCCTATCCTGCTGTGCTAATTTGTCCCAAGTTAGTTTAGGCCTTCCTCTTGGCCTCGTCCCCTCAACTTCCATGTTCATACTTGAAACATAAATGTTGCATAACACAAAAATTAATATGAACCCAAAAGTATCTCATTCATTCCAATTTCTTTCAGTCCTTGTTTAGTTACTCGATATATTCATTGCTTCATCTTTATGTTTTATTCCCGTCCAATGGTCTGGGTCATGTCTCTTTTTCTTGGTCTTTTTTTCCTGTAGCTCGTCTGATTAGCCTCCTCTTAATATCCTCTTTGTTTTTCTATTGTCTTTTTCAGTGTCATTATTTTTTATGTTCTTCAAATGATTTCAACAATAAACTGGTCACTTCAGATGAAGCCCTACTTGTAAACAATAAGATTTGTCTCTTTGTATTGAATGTCACATGGATTCTTTTGACATGAAAACATACAATAGATTTGAATGTTTGTCAACCTGCTTTTTTCTTTATTTTTTTTTAAATTTCCACCGGTACATTTGCGCAATCAATCTTCCAGACCACAAGACAAATGAAGACAAATCTCATTTCAAGATTTAAAGTGTTCATGTTGAAGTACGATAGTGAAATCCTTGAGATACTGTGAAATAAGTGGGCTATCATTGATTATGATAATGACAGCATACATAACTACCGGTACAATTGGACATTGGTTTAAAACAGTCAACAGGACAATATATGTAAATATAATGCATCAAAAACCAAAGTAACGGTGTTGATTAGAACTCTGTGTTTGTTAAGGCAATCAAAAAAAAACTCATCATATCCCCAATTCGTAACCTGTTACTATAAAGAGACCACATGAAAATGAGTGAAAGATATGTTTATTAATTTTAGCCTACATCCTATACACATTCTATGCTTTGAAAAAGAGTTCACAAGTTACGGTGCACATATAATTTCATTTTTTTCAGTTTAAGACTGATTGCTTAATTTCTTAGGATCTCCCAATAATAAAAGGTCTGACTTGAAATCAATAAGATTCCGTAAGTTGTTTACATAGTGTGGAACTGAAAAGGATTTTTTCTTTGATCGTGTCTTTGATCCCATAATGTTTTGCAAATAAGTCAAGCAGTGCTCACGACCGTTCGAATAGAAAATTCTGACCTAGTCACTACATCAATATTTCTAGCCTTCCAGTAACCTAAGATTAAGAACCACTGCAATGCTATTTATACAATGATATGTCATTTGTTAAATGTTCAGATCACAACACACTATTAAAAGTATGCCAAAACACAGGATGAAATTAAAGAAATCATTATAATGACAAACGTATTAAATGTTCAATAAGAGCTGAGACTTTAAAGATAAACAAGTGTCAACAGAAGCACTAAAGAGACTTCAGTGACATGTTATTTAACAAAAAATAAAATGAGTGCATATTTATATCCATGTAGATTGTAGCAGGAAAAGAAGGTACAGCAGATACAATTGCAGGCTGTTGCAAAAGAAATTCACCTCCCAGAATACTTATGAAGTATATGTTGGGAGTGTGCTTGGAAGACATATATGCACATATGCATTTCTCACGTTGCTCCAAATATAATCTTATTCGATGAATAATATGGATAGGAAGACAAATTACAACGTACCTCACCAGCCTAGAATAGTGAGGCTACATATAGCCAGTGTTGAATAAGCTGGCTCTTTGAATAGGCAACATCTAATACATTCTGTATACTATAACAATCTGCACCAAAGGAACCAGACAGAGACCCTAAAAGAGAGATGTGTGGTCTGAGGATAAAATGAATGACACTGACACCCGAAAATCGTAATGATGATAGTGATTATCCACCGTATTTCATCTGAGTTTTCTAGAATGACATACAATATTACATCATTATCACATCTTGATGAATAAGTACACCAAAACAACAGGAAAGAGTTGAAAGTCAGAAAAGTGGTTGATTACGATTCCTGGGGATTGACGTAGCTCTCCAAGGGGGTGATAAATGTCTTGGGAGCAATTCAGTGTGAGAATTGCCTTAGAAGTGCTACATTTTCCTCATATTTCTTTAAATTTTAACAAATACTATTGTCAGCCCCCACGCTCTTGCTGCAGAGACTGAATTCCTACTTGTATAGGTTCAATATCTAGTTGGGCTGTTATTTATGCTGTTATGTTTAAGAAATGTATGATAACATTTATTCATTGATCTTATATGATGGGACTCGATGAGGGGACATCGATGCCATGAAGGGGTCGATCATCTAAAAAGTTAGCCGATCCCTGATATAGGCATCAGGCACTTTCTGAAGACATATAACCACAAGATAAATTATGCTACTTACTACCATATGAAAAAAATGTGTGACACACGCAAGGAATCAGAGAGCACTTCCTTGCTAATGGTTTCATTAACCCGGTGCTAACCGTCATATGCCGTGCCTCCTTGTTATAGATCAGTGAGATCATATTACACACCCTAAACACCGACTTCACAAGGCAAAAACCCAGATATGCATAGCCTATATAATAATCCAGTTGGCATTAGTAAGGGCAACTGACCCATGAAACGGACAACAGCCACTAAAACAGATGATGAGAGTGATTATGGCATTTGTTTACAGGATATTATTTTAAAATCAGAAACAAAAAGATTCAGACAACATAATCCTTTGAGTTTGAGTAACAAATTTTGTAGTCTAGAAAGAAGAAAGAGATCATAAGCAAGTAGTATAAACCTGTAATGCCCAGACCAAAAATTTCATTCCGACGGATATCAACATAAAGAAACAATAGGAAAAAGATTTTAACCAATACATAAAGGGAATGACAGGAATTCTTGGGACAAAAGGTTGCAATGCTTTAACTAGTCTTCAATAATATTAAATCAGATCACACATCTTTGAAGCATTGACAGATTGAGTGAGAATTTGTGATTTTTTTAAAAAGTGGATATAAACAAACAAAAAAATCAAAACTTATGCACAGTCATCAGTAAAACCCTAAGACTAAGAGAATCTATACGGCACATATCCCTGTAAATGTTCAAAGTGATTAATATGTTACAGAGGGATATTTGTTGAGATTCATGATATACATGCATACAACTTTGTAAATAGAGGTGGGGGGAGGATGAGGGGAGCAGTAAGTGGCTCAATATTGTATTCAATCAAATAGGCCTACTTGAAAAAGAATATGCAGTGAAAAGTACAATGTAGAATATGCAGTGAAAAGTACAATGTAGAATATGCAGTGAAAAGTACAATGTAGGTGAATGTCAATGTTGTAAACCCTGAATGTATGGTTTTTTTCTTTGGTGTTGTAGAACTGGAATACAAAAGGTAAAGCCCATATTCTATCACTTGAAGCTTAAAAATATTCCTACAAGCCAATGGTCTCGTACAACTATTTACTAGTGTGCCATAAACTTGTTTCTGTACTCGCCACACTAAAACTGTTTACAAGTAGACTCTAAGCAGGCACATATAGATAAATAAACCATAAACAAGGCATATTTTTTTTTTGCAGGACATTAAAATTTATTAACCCTATATCACTAGAATGACATGTGCTGCTGTGCCAAGGAGGAAAGGCTACTAGTGACTACTGCACTGAAATGTCTCAGCTAAACTAATCAATTGCACACTATGCCCTTTTGTACGAACCACAGACCATGTTACAACATGGTCTATCTGGGATACAACCATACCAGGCAAAACAACTCTTCAAGTTTTCCACTTGGAATCAGTCCATGTCAAGGGTGGAGCCTTAGAGCTGCAGTATGCACAGCCCTTCAGCCATCAACAAACTTCTGTGCTCACCAATCATTCCTCGGACTTTGATTCGAAATCTTGAATCAAACGCTAGGAGGAGGTGTCTACCTGAAAGTCACTTTATCTTGGAAAAGTCAGCTGGTCTCATCCCCCTGCTTCCTTGCTTTGATTAAGAAGCAGTCTAAACACCTCTTGGGTGGGGAATTGAAAAAAAGAAAGATCAGGAACAACACCAAAACCAAATAAGCAATGTTTAGTACAGTAGAGAATCAAATTCAGAGAGAGAAAAATCAATGATCATAAGAAAAATTCTTAGAATACCTAAAAACTGGAATAGCTCAGTAGATTTTTCAGAAATATATGTATATACTGAAAGATGGAAAATAGTTTCTTAAGTCAAAAGAAGACTGGAACAGCAGCAACAAGCACAATATTTTTTTTTTGCAGTAAGGCTTGTAGACAATAACAAACTGGAATGAAGGAACATTTTGAACATTTCTCACTAATACATTTGGATTGAAAAGATGTCAATACACCAATGCAGATACTGAGATACTACAGGCATATGATAACAAGAAATAAAATGAATTGCTGATATAAAGAAAATAACAATGAGGTACATCATTCAAATGATATACACATGAAATGATGTAAACTTTAAAAGCGCCAACTATATTAATTTGTAAGGGAAATTGATATGAATGCATATCTGTCTAATAAGACAAGAATGGAAACTGAAAGAAGCAGAAGGAAGAGTAGGGATGAGAGACTCAGCAACACAAATGGACAGGACAACTATGAGGAGCGAGATCGATGGGGGTGTGGTCCATCTTATACTCATTTTAGAAGTTGACGAATAACATAATAGTGCTCCTCCAGGTCATTGTGTCAAAATAGTGTCAAGAGAAACAGGGAGAAAGATCACATAGAGAAAAACTGGCTGAGGGAGAAATGGAGAACAGAATAAGAAAAAGAAACAGGTCAGAAAGAAATCGGAACCTCACAGCAAATCCACAATGTTTTTAGCCGCTATTTGAAGTGTTCCCAAAAAGATGGGTTTGTGCTCTAAAACTGCCAAAGGGACCAAAACCTTTAGGAACAAATGAAAAAGTATGTAAGGGGATGAAATGGAACAGGAAAAGAAATAGGATGGAGGAAAACAAAATGTATTTCTCAATGCTAACAATGAGTTAATACAAGTGCATGTATGTATGCACCTACTACATGTACTACCCTTTTCCCAATACTATGAAACAGGATTAACAGGAAAACAGTCAACACGTTACACTGGATGCAGTTAACAAAACAAGCTTTTAAATGTAGACAAGGACACTAACTAAACTGTGGCAGCAAGTGCACATATGGCAACTTCAATGTGATATGGCACCCTGATAGGGAATGGTGTCTTTAACATATAAGAAAAAGGCAAATAATAATAGACCTCAAAATCACTACATAAACAAACAAATGAGATTTCTTACACATTCTGGCCACATGTCCAGATGCCATCAAAATGTGACTTCCTACACCTGATGTGAGCATTGAGAGATAGTGCCATGTGGATCAGGAAGAAAGAATATTAACTCCCACCTAGATCGCCCGTTATCGCCCGATACAAAAGGGTGCACTTTTCTGTAACGGTGTAAATGGGTAGAGATGCACCCCTAAATAGGGCGTTATCTGAGGGCGAATCACAGAGTTGGGAGGAGTTCAAGATGAGCCACTGGTCCAGTAGTTACATTGCATTGCATTGCACAACACCTTTGGCCAACGTGGAGATTAGCTATCTGGGCTGGGTACCGCCGCTCTTCGCACCCCTTTATTGGGTGGGTAACAAGGTAGTGTGAGAGACGCTGGCCTTCTGACTTGCTGCTGCATAGACCTGGAGAGTGGTCGAAGACAAGGTCAGGTGTCGAGATAAGCTCTGTAAGCAGCAGACCACGGCTTACCGCTCCTGTGTATTGACGCAACAGAGGCCATGTGTGATGAATTATCATGTTACGCCATGAAATCGCGGTGGGAACAAACAGGAATGATTTGGGGCAGGGTTTCCGGGTACAGTGGGGTACCTTAGATCTATCAGGATTCAAGGAGGGTGGGGAAAGTTAGATGTAACCAGTAAGGACGCGATGTGTGATAAAGGGCCTAAAACAGCTCCAAATCCGCCATTGCTTAGGTGGGAATGAGTTTAAAAAATAAACAACGGTATGAAGTGGGAGAAATTATTGTGAAGGAAGAAGAAAAATTAATAGGGAGGACATGAAAAAGTAAGTGGAGAAGAAGAAAAAGATGTGTGTCATATCATCATATTGCCATAGCCCTTCTACTTTAATGCCTGCCATAGACTCTATTCATCATAAAGATATTCAACGGAAACCCCTGACTGAAAAGGCAACTAGCAAATTCATGTGTTTATTACAAGACAAAACTAAAATGAGACAAACATTGCGTGTGTTTACAAGTTGGTTACAAGATAATATGCTTATCTTACATGTCAAAAATGAGCTTTCAAAACTTACAGCATCAATAAATGTTTTTAACTGGATGATATGAATTATGATTTCATATGAGCCAAAAGTGATGAAAAACACAATTAATAATCAACAATTAATTCAAGCGAAATTTGAATAAGTAAAAATTTAACCACAATACTGGATCTGATGTGTCACAGTATAAGGATACTTTTTACAAAGACGTAAGAAAACATTTTACATGCATATTAAATACATTTTCACATGGAAGAAACGTTCATATAGAATCTACATTGTGTCCTGCTGCTCAGTAACGTGTCTGGGAACCTGATCATAAGTGAAAAATTAACGGTTCCTCGCTGTAGTCTTCTCACGGATTTCTGCCTCTTGTAAAAAAGGTAGTACCCGAACATGTCCTGGTCATTTGTTTTACATTTCTAAAGGTTACCTTGACAAAGAAGGTGCACTGCAGTCCGTTTAAGATAAACTGCATTAAATCATTAGTATTTTAAAATGTTTAAGACAAACTCTGTCCATCAAGTCCGTGACCAAGTCCGGATAAGATAAACTCATCAATCTGGACTTGCAAAACTGGGATAGACAGGCAGTTCATTCTCTCTATCTCTCACTCGTCCCTCTTCTCTCCCCGCCTCCCTCTCCCATCTTTTAGTTCCTCTTCGCCCTATACATTCACTTCTCGCAATCAAGAAACAACACTGTCTAGGGTACTCAAGGATGTTGAATACATTCGAGTGGGTCTATATAGTACTTACTATAGTGTGTTACAGAGATTCACTGAGACTTGAGATGTACACATCTATCTCTCGAGTTCTCTAGGTGGATGTGGATGTACACAAGAATAGCACACCGACACAACCCCGCCCCTCCCCCCCCCAAAAAAACACACACACATGCATGCACTCAAACATGTGATTGTGCCTTTGTCTAAGCGTAGAATTGGAATAGTGAGTTAGCAAGGCTTCTTAGGCCTTTGTCTATCATCCCTGCCCTTCCCTCCC
>JAUEKS010052062.1:0-10094 GCA_031762815.1 Tylodina fungina
GTTTGAGTCAAAATTTTAAAAGATATGGATCTAAACTTTCGACATAAGAAAGTGTGCATAAAAATGGATCAAATCGCAGTGAATTTGCAAAATCATAGTTTTTTTTGAGAAATTTACATAACTTGAACTTTGACCCCTGAAAAAAACACTTTTCACAACTCTGATTTTAGTAAACTTTTAGTATGTTGTATTTGACATATTTCTCGGTCACATTCTCCAGAAAAACCTTAGAAAGCAATTTGTTTGAGGTTGAGCCCTTTTTTGGGCTACAGCTCCTGGACAAGTTTAACAACTTATCATTACAAAAAATTCATACAAAAATTTGAAAAAAGTTCTTTTAAAAAAATTAACAAACGGAAATGAAAGATGCAAGGTACAGAAAAAAACCCCCAATCATCCTGGTTATCACAAGATGCCTTCAGCACAATGCCCTAATAAATATTGACTTACTAGCTTTTTATCTAATCAAGGTAAACAAAAATAATTAAAAAACACGAGCCTAACGACTCAAGAAAGAAATTACAGAAAACTGAAAACATGATGTTTGAGACCACCTATAGAAATTACAAAAAGTATGTAGTCACAAACAAAACAAATTTAAGCAAATATCAATTATAATAGTGAATGAAGGAACTGTGAGCGCTGAATCCATAGGACACGCAGTGTTCAGTGCTGGTGGTTATGCAGAGGCTGCATCAATTAGAAGAATTAGACGTGGGTAGTGCAAGTTCAGAGATTTACTCCTGAATTAGATAGCAAAGAAAAAGACATCCAGAAAAATCAAGGGAAGAATAAATTAACCATGAGAGCCTTATAATTTATAGTGGAGAAACCTGGGCTAAGAGGGAGGCCAACACCAATTTGGAACAGATCGATAGAACGAGATATGAAATTGAGAGGTTTGAGTGTGGAGGAAGCAATGAGCAGGGGTTCCTGACATCCATCTCAGGCTAATCTCAGCAAGTCAAGGAAAATGGCTGTTAATGTTGATTGATGGATTGATTGAAGCAATCTATAAAATCCCTATTATGCCTGTTTTCATTTTGGCAGCCATTTTAAAATTAAGGTACACACCTAAACAATTAATGGGGAAGTCAGAGTTAAAGAATGCTTAAGATGTGCTCAGATGACAATCAGAGAAACAACAGCTTTACTGTCCCGGGGTTCAAAGTAGAACAGTGGACTACGGACTGAGGTTTACTGTCCTGGGGTTCAAATTAAAACAGTAGACTACGAACTGTGGTCTACTGTCCCGGGTTTCAAAGTGGAACAGTGGACTACGGACCAATGTTTACTGCCCTGGGGTTCAAAGTAGAACAGTGGACTACTACGAACTGAGGTTTACTGTCTTGGGGTTCAAAGTAGAACAGTGGACTACAGACTGAGGTTTACTATCCTGGGTTCAAAGTAGAACAGTGGACTATGGACCGAGGTTTACTGTCCTGGGGTTCAAAGTACAACAGTGGACTACGGACAGAGGTTTACTGTCCCGGGGTTCAAAGTAGAACAGCGGACTACTACGGACAGAGGTTTTCTGTCCTGGGGTTCAAAGTATAACAGTGGATTACGGACAGAGGTTTACTATCCTGGGTTCAAAGTAGAACAGTGGACTACGGACTGAGGTTTACTGTCCTGGGATTCAAAGTAGAACAGTAGACTATGGACAGAGGTTTAATGTCCTGGGTTAGAAGTCCATCAGCAGCACATATATTCTTTACTCAAGTAAGAAAATGTACCCCTGTTGCTTCACTCAACCCAGGTGAAATTGGTACAGCTTCGACTCAAAAAGTATTCTTTTCAAAATGTGATGGATGAAATCTCTCACTGTCCGCTTCATGCTACTGTAACTGGGATAAGTTCTGGCCTTATGAACTGATTGGCTCGGCGAAAGGACTATTGACTGTGCATCACCAGCATAGAACAAAGAGCCTGTGACTGCATACCCATCACTTTTAGGAAGGTGAAAGTCCACACCTCAATAATCCAAATAATGATTTGATTAAACAGCAAAACTTGTTTCCAAACAACGAGAAAGGGACCCTAAGGAGATAGTTCGTACATGTACCAGGCTTCACCCTGGAGTCAGAGATAACAGCTCAAAAAAATTCTTCATGGTGTCGATGGCGATGACCAGGAAAGGCGAAGAAAGATAAGTTAATAAGATGATATTCCATACAAGCACCTCTAGGCTACAACATGTCCTCTAATAATAATGATACTAAATGTTGTGAAGTTGCTTTGTTTATATGCTTTGTATTATTTTCATTGCTTTGCCACGGAATGTCTGTTTTATCTGTTTGTCTAATTGTCTGCTTTCTGTTTGTGTTACAGAACATCACGAATCTGATTGTACTTCATTTGAATGTTCAATATAGCCTAGATAAAGGCTACAATCTAAAGACAGTCTGAACATTCTTCATTTCACTAGAAACATAAAAATTATGCATTCAAATTCAAAACTACCAATTCAACCTACTATTGGCACAATACATCAACACAGACCCGACCCGTGGAAGACTAGATGCAATGTTATTGACAAGGGTAGCAGTTGGCCCTTATGTTGAGACATTGCTTGAAGGCCTCTTGGCAATCATTGATATCTCTCCAGGGCCGCTGCACATGTCGTTCAACCATTCGCAGATAGGTAAGTAGGATGTTGATGTTCTCGGGACTGTCATTCCCATCAATGACGGAAGTCAGAGCCTCTTTGTACGCTCCCTCCATCTCCCCCATCTGGAGTAGAGTTGGAGTGATGTCCTGGATGTGTCCGCACAACAAGCACGCAGCTGTCTCTGTCAGATTGTTGAGGGGAATGGGAACACGGTCGTTGCACACTAAACATCGAAACACTGGCCTTTCACACGGGATTTCAAAATACTGTGGCCAGTTGCTGATGCAAGCGTCGCATGTGCAGCTGAAAAAATATTGAGATATAAGGCCTGAATGTCTCTTGTCCCGGTCCATGGTTGGGTACAGAGCTCCGTAGTTGTCCCTCAGCTCCTCGCCAGCTTTGATACTTCGAATGGCACGCGCGACGCAGATGTTTCCAAACGAGTGCCTCACAATGGAAGGATCACACGAGTGGTTGACTAGACTGAGAACTGGGTATATAGCAGCGGCTAGTTCTGTCGTGATGGACATTGCAGGGCTGGAGACATTCAATGAAAACTCTGATACTTCATGAGCATTACACGGTAGCATCATGATGTTTCTGAGAATATGTCCTCCAACACAATGCTTGTGCATTAAGATCTCATCTTCCTTGAGGGAGCTGGAAGCATTTGAATTGCAATCTATATCATCTCCTCTACTTAATGTTTCATTGTTCACACTGCTGGTCGCATCACAGAAGAATTTAACAAATTCCAAATGCTTAAGAAAGAACAAAGCAGACATGGTTCTACTAAGAAGATCTTTGTCAGTACGCTTGTCCACGTGATTCACCAGACTGTAAACAGCATTGTAGTCTTCAGATGAAAATATCCCATCCTTATTAAAACCAGCTTGTCTTTCAACTTCTTCAGTAGCGCCAGTTTCTGTCATTTTCACCAAAGCAGGATATCCAGTGGTTAAGATTATCCGTGTCGCCAGTAATCCCAAGTCTCCCCTGGAATCTTGAATGCTTTCTAGAACTTTACATTCTGCCCAGTGGAATTTGGCCCACGCTGATTCCCTGCAGGCAAGACTACAAAACACAACACCGCTGCATTGTTTGCATGGTAAGGGCAAAGCCACTCTGTTACAACAATTTTGGCAATGGGTGAGGTTAAACTCCTTTAGCAACACAGAGGAAAAGGGTTTTTCGGTGATCAAAACCTCTCCTATTTCAATGTTGTTCTTTGCAAAGAGCCCTCTCCCACCGTGGTTATCTAATCTGATCTCCACTGAATCAGCTAAACATGGTACTTCCGTACTGGGGTCATAGGACAAATCAGGAATACCTTGATGACAACAATTGAAACAGGAAACAGACAGATTTTCGGATGCACCCGTGATTGTTCCACACTTTGCTATAGCTTTAGTCA
Source organism: Tylodina fungina (assembly GCA_031762815.1). Taxonomy (NCBI): domain Eukaryota; kingdom Metazoa; phylum Mollusca; class Gastropoda; order Umbraculida; family Tylodinidae; genus Tylodina; species Tylodina fungina. The sequence continues at coordinate 4,026 of JAUEKS010052062.1, forward strand.
TATCAACTATCATTTCTTGCTTGTTTTCTACACTAATATCTGAAGTATGTTCCAGAACCACAATCGTCTGTTGAAATGCTTTAACAGCCTCTCCTTTGTGTCGTAGATAATACATGCACCTTCCTAAACGTTGATAGAGTTTGTAACATGTAGTTTTGGGATAGTTGTGAAGAAATGCCATTTCAATGTCCTGCAGGCACATCTTGTATTTCTTCAGGTAAAAATTCACAGTTGAACGGTTACCGTACGCTAAAGCCAAATTTTCTGAGTCATCGGGAGCTTTCAGAATACTTTCTGTGTACTTGCTCCGTGCGGCTGGGTAGTTACCAGATTTAAAGAATGTGTTACCTTCAGCTCGTAAAAGTTCAGCATCCTTTTTGCTCTTTGGCTTGTAGTTTTCCTTGACTTGAATGATGTCTTGTATTTCAGAAAGATTATAGAGACAGGCAACCCTTTGGGCATTTGTGGAGCACTTAGCAAAATTGCTGATGAATCCATCATATTTCTTGGCCTCCTTCAGTCTAATGGCCAGCTGACTGACCAGCTCAGCACTGGACACAGGGTTCATCTGAGATGAAAATGGATACAAAGACAAAAGAAGTGTCAGATCATTGTCCAGAAATAATCAATCAATCAATATATACATAAAAAAGGAGCATTTTCCCTGGCTTACGAGGTATAGTCCAAGACACAGCCTGTCACATTCCACCAACCTTCCTTACTTAAACCTTTCAACCTCATATAATCCCACTCTATCAATCTCTCAATGCAGTTTTAGTCTCCCGGCTGCACATTTCCTAAATCCAGTCTTTTTAAGTACACATCTCATCTATCTAAGCTTAGATGGATGAACTTCCCAGTCTATTTCATGACACCATATTTCGCCCGTTAGCCAACACATTAGCTCGATCAGTGAAAGTAATTACCTCATTCCCTCCTGGATCACTCATTGGCGCCCGATAAAAAAGGGTGCACTTTTCTATAATGGGTAGAGATGCATCTCTAACTAAGTCTAGGGTCTGATCCGAGGGCGAATCACAGAACTGGGAGGAGTTTAAGATGAGCTAATTGCACTGCACAACGCCTCTGGTCAGCAGAGATTAGCTCTCAGGGCTGGGTGCTGCCGCTCTTTGTATCCCTTCATTGCGTGGGTAATAAGATAGTGCGAGAGCCCAAAGCCTCCTGACTTGCTGCTGCAAGTAGATATAAGCTCTGTAGGCAACGGACCGTGGCTGACCGCTCCTGTGTATGACGCAACAGGGACCATGTGTTTTTTTGGGGGGATATTGCCATGAAATCGCGATGGCAACAAACAGGAGTAAATTAAGGCGGGGTTTTGGGTACAGGGGGTGCCTTGGATCTATCACTATCAGGATTCAAGGAAGGAGGGGAAGGTCAGACGTAACCAGTAGGAACGCAATGTGCAAAAAAGGGTCTCATACAGCTCAAAATTAGCTATTGCTTAGGTGGGAATGAGTTAAATCCCCCCTAACCAGTACTTGTCAATAGGAGGAGAGGTCACTTGCTTTCCCTTGCTCTTATCAGCGGTTGAGCACGGAATACAGCGTAACTAAATGATTACTCTGGGGGAGGGGGGAAGGGAACGTTATGAGGGCTTCAAAGTAAATGTGTAAATGTAGTAAACCAGACTTAACAGGATGTTGAAATACAGCCGTCCACAATAGTTTTTCATGCCAAGCACTGGGCTTGGCTTTGAATTGGGGAAAAGAGAGAGAATCTGAGAGTGAATAGGGGCAGAGTGGCGGAGAAAGGGGGCGAAGTGTTCCCTTCCCAAGTGAGAGTTCTGGCTTGTTCCAAGTGTGGGCAGAACTGGAGTATATGCACTGGTGTCTGCTCTTGGGCTACGCATTGACAGGCTGGTGAATCTGTGAGTCGGAGAGTCTTCTTGTGTTTATTCAGAAGGCAATGCCCTGTGCGAAGTCGGAAGATGACAACTTGGGACCCTCTGTCAATAAGATGGATGCTGTCAGCTTCCACATCGTAGGGATGACTCTTTGCTTTCCAAATCTTTTTGGCATTTGTCTTAAGTTGGGTCTTGCTCTCTTTGAAGGAGATGGAGGAGGCTGGTTGTGGCTTTCGACTCCCAGATTTTGCAAGTTGTCTGCAATTTCATTTTCAACTATTCCAGTATGTGCTGGTATCCACTGTAGTACTGTTTTGCTCTTGTTGGCTAGGATATCGAGACTGTCCCATAGCTTTGTGCTTGCTAGATCTGAAGGTTCTCCTTCCAGGGACTGGAGGGCTGACAGGGAGTCTGTAAGGATAACCATGTTATGCTGATGGTTCGTGTCCTCAAGGAGATACTCTGTCGCCATTGTCAGGGCCTCGACTTCTACCTTGAAGTTTGTGCTGTGAACTCCCGCTGATTTAGAGCATGAATGTGATGTGCTGTTGGGGTGGCGTGCTGTCATTCCGCTTCCTCCATCTGCCACAGCATTGTCTGCCGATCCGTCCGTGTAGAATGTATCCACGAGCTTGGTGGATAGTCGCGACCAGTCTCCAGTGTGAGGGCCTTGAGTGCGTTGGGCAGGTGAACGCTCTTTGATCGGATTCTTGCTACAGTTGTCTTGATTTCAAATTTCTGCTGTCGCTGCCAGATTCTTTGATGGAGCTCTTTCAGGTGTTGTGAGTCATTTGGTGTGATGTTGTTTGTCTCCTTCTGCAGATCCATTACTTTGTGGTTCAGGGATTTTCGCTGAAGCCTGTTATTGGTGCGCTGGTGAAGCTTTCCATGCAGAGGATGGGAGAGGAGTCTCTTTGTCGTTTTTGCTTGGCACTGGATCTTGAGGAGTCGCCGGTCTTCTAGTGGCTGGATGTTGTCGATTTACTCCTGTAGCCAGTTTGAGTGGCAGAAAGAATGTTGTTGGATTCTAAATCCACATGAGTCTGCTGTTGATGATTCTTTCCAGTAGCTTTCCAAAACAGTTGAGAAGGCTAATAGGTCGGTAGCTGTTCAGGACTGATGTGATGATGGCTTCTTTCCATTTCGATGGCATTGTTCCAGTGTGCCAGCTCTGGTTGAAGATAGAGAGCAGCGTTCTCTTAGCTGCTGGTCCGAGGTGCTTCAGAATACCATTAGTGATATTGTCAGGCCCTGGGGCTTTCTTTGGCTTCAGTTTCCACAGAGCGGGGTTCAATTCCCTCATGGTGATTTTGTCTGACAGACAGGGATGTTGTTGCTGATTTGGGTTATCTCTTTTCAGTTCAGCACTGATTTCTTGGAGCCTGTGTTTGAGGATTTCTATTTCACTCTCTTTCTTGTATGTTTGAGCAAAGATGTCGCAGGCTTCTCTGTCGGTGGCTGGGCCCTTGTCTGTTTGCATGACAGTTTTACTCCAAGTGGTGCTTTTGTCATCGTTGAGGGCCTTTGTGGGACTCCACAACTTTTTGGTGTCTTTCTCTAGGTTGAGGCTGGAGGTCTTGTCAAACACCAGTTCTTTTGGCTCTGTTTTTTCTCTTTTCTTCATGAAAGGCTTTCACTGCTTCATTGCGCATAAGTGTGTTGTTCTCACTGGGGTCTCTTTCAATTATTTCTCTAGCGGTATTAAGCTCTTTTGGTAGACCATTCAGTTATTTACTCCAGTACGGCTTGTGGTTTCTGCTTCCTCCTCTTGGAATTGACCACTTTGCTGCTTCCAGGATGGCGTGTGTAAAGGAAGAGGCATTTTTTATCCACACTTTCTTTATCATTAAAAATCCTTTGGTTGACTTCATCAATTTCTTTCTTGAACGTGTCGCAGTTGCCTTTCTTGTAATCCCACCGTGGTGGAAGTTTGACTGGTGTGATGGTGTTCTCCTTGTTGATCGTGAAGGTTACTGGTTTATGATGACTTCCTCCGAGCTGGCTGGATACTTCACGTTCCGTGACCTTAGGTGACTTCTGTGGCCATTGCAAGGCCTGGTGTACTGGTGGCTTTCCAAGCTCTGTAGAAGAATGTTAGTGGGTCATCTGGCTTGTTGATCAGTGTAAATCTGGTGCTGATTATCCATTCCTCCAGATCTTCACCTTTTGCGTCAATGGTCTGGTATCCCCAGGAAGGGAAGTGACTGTTCAAGTCTCCACAAATCAAGAAGTTTTATTGGTATGTCTTGATTTCTTCCAAGTCTGTTGTCTTGGCAGGGCCGTAGACATTGTAGACCTCTAGGTTGTGAGAGTCAAGGATGAGTTTCACTCCTATGTACTCGGTGTCTGCGCCTGGTTTGGAACTTGCCACTTCCATTGAGGGTATCTTGGTGCTAACCAGAGTAATGATACCTCCCTTGGGTCTATTGTCTCTGTCATTTCTGTGGGGTTCGAACACCCTCGTGCTGAACTTGAGGGTGTCTTTGAGATGTGTCTCTTGAATACAGGGCACATCAATCTTGTTGTCAAGGAGGAACTTCTGTAACTCTATCTTCTTTGGTTGCACACTTTCAGCATTCCAGTGTGCAACTCGGAGTTTGTGGCCAGTAACACTGCTCTGCTTCCCCTTGGCCATCTCTGAGGTGTCAGAGCCGCAGTCAGTAGCATTGGGTGGACCCCTACGAGGCTTGGGGCCTGGCATCGTCCTGTCCTGGCTATGATCCAACAGGGCGACACCACACTGTGTCAATGTAAGCTGCACATCCATAGATAGTGAAAGCGTGAACAGTCGATTTTTTACCCGCGCCAATTGGATGCAGTTCTCCGACTTTCGCGGTTGAGGCTTTAATTCGAGGTGTCCTCCTCCACTAAGATGGCTGCCTTCCAGAGCTTTGAGCCCACCCTACCCGTGTTTGATTTCGAAGTTTTATTCTCCTAGACAGACTGCCTGCCAAGGCTAACGAGCTGTGTCTGCTCGTGTTTGGAAACAGTTTTCTTTCTCTTAGACAAACTGCCATCCCAGGGTACGAGCTCCTACCCAATACCATTTGCCCATGGTTGCGATCGGGTTGGTAACTGCCAGAGCATGTACCACTCGCCGGTGGGTTCTGCACAGACACCTAAAGGGCTCCAGACAGCTCCTCGCACGTTTTGTCTGCCCTTTTCCCCAGGACCTGTCCGACTCGGGTGACCCTACCAGGAACTGAAGCTCCCGCCGGGATAGCTCCTAAGTTCATAAAGGTACGCAAGCCCTCCCACCACATCAAGGCGAGCTACAATCAGGAGGGCGCAGAGAACAACTAGTTAGCAGAGTGGTCAGTTGTCAATATGCATTTTTCAACCAAAATAATCCTAGTAGTAGTAGTAGTAGTAGTAGTAGTAGTAGTAGTAGCAGTAGTAGTAGTAGTAGTAGTAGTAGTAGTAGTAGTAGTAGTAGTAGTAGTAGTAGTAGCATATCCATTTGTGCTGGGGGCATTAACAAATATCCATACTACTTATACATCCAATTCTAGTTCTTTCACTAGATGATAGTTAAGTAGGCACCATGTTGTCTCCTGTTCTATGTATCATATTCATATCGTGGATCATATATCTATGATGTCTTTTACTTTCGTTTAATTTCCCATACGACAAAAACTATATCTGTAATACATACGTATAAAATACGAATGTGATACGTATCATGGAACAGGACCTTTTCACATTCAGATCTTGGTTGATAATTACATTTATTGGGAGTACAATATCATCAGAATAGGAGCAAAGTTGACAATAATTGAAGAAAAGCAAAGATGAAGAGAATAAAGTCAGATGCATTAATGCCTTTGTCAAAAATCTACAATTATTTGACTTTAATCTATGGTATATATAAGTTTGCTTCAACAAACTCGTTGCCCAGTCAGTATTAATTCTCCATGACTCAGTTTTGGTACATTCTTGAAGCTTTGACCCTATAGTCATTTACCATCTTCACAATATCATCTGTTTCAAGAACAATGATCTTCAATAAGTTGTTTTAAAATTATCCATTTCTCAACATTTTCTATTATTATTGTAGCTTGATCAGAATTGTTATCAACAGGCAAACCTCAAATTAAAAAGTTCTAGCATCCCTGTATTAAAAACTAGATTGTGATCCGGTATGTGAGAATTTGTGTGTGTATGTGTAGAGACACAATGAGGGGGGGAGGGGGGGGGGGGGGGAG
>JAUEKS010052172.1:0-10091 GCA_031762815.1 Tylodina fungina
AGCTCTGTAAGCAGCAGGCCACGGCTTACCGCTCCTGTGTATGATGCAACAGTGGCCATGTGTTTTTGGGGTATTGCGAGAGACCCAAGCCTCTGACTTGCTATGAGAGTAGCTGAAGACAAGGTTCATCAGAAGCCGACCAATCACTAGACAGGTGATCACAGGCGATCAATGCGGGAACAGTTACAACAATGAATTATCATGTTACGCCATGAAATTGCGGTGGGAACAAACAGGAGGGATGTGGGGCGGGGTTTTCAGGTACAGGGTACCTCAGATCTATCAGGATTCAAGGAGGGTGGGGATGGTCAGATGTAACCAGTAGAGATACGATTTGTGAAAAAGGGCCTAAAACAGCTCCAAATGTGCCATTACTTGGGTGGGAATGAGTTAACGCTTTGGGCACCAAGTTCGACGAAGTCGAATGTGCGGCAAAGTAGCACGCACGCCAATTTCAACGATCGTCGAATTTCATGGTCACTCCATTCTGGGGAATTAAACTCTGTCTACACTGCATAGATACTTATTCATGATTACCGGGTAAAGTTAAATAGTTAGTTATCTCATTTTTGCCGAAAAAGAGTTCCTCAACCGGCTATCATTTGGTTTTTGAGAAGTTGTTATGAAAAGTTGTGGACAGAAGTGAGAAGCCACTCGGATGTCATGGTTGTGAATTTTATAGCTCGCAATGACTCTGATTCAGAGGAGGAACTAGATAGATTTAGTTAAGATTCTTGGGCTAGAGTAGTGATGATAGTGATGGAGAGCAATCCACGAGTAGCTCACGATCTAGATCTAGAACACAGAACCCTAGATCTAGAATGTAAACAACAAGGAGGGAGTGTGGCACCCAACAGACAGCTGATTCAGAATGGGACTTACTTAATCTAGATATAGATAACGATCACATGTCTTATTAAAATAATATAGATCTAGATCTATCAGGGGTTTGTGTTCAAAGTTTCAAGTTGATATCTTTATTCATAGATTTTTTTATAAACATTCAACTCTACTAACCTTGATTTTGTATATTTACCAAAAACGCTTGGCAAATAGAAGAAATATAGACAAAACTGCTTGGCGCCCAAAGTGTTAAAGGCCTAAAACAATATCCATGATGACTGAATGCTTGATTGAAAATAAGTCAAAAGATTCAAATTATAAACATTTTCACGTGGTTTTTGGCACGGATGGTGATTTAATAATTTTTAGGTAAAAAAAAATCGTTTGCAATAGCAAAATGATATTTGAAGTATTTTAGGATGTAAGTTACATTATGTACGTACAAGATAGTAATCTCAATATTAGCTAAGACTATTCTGTTTATGATATTGGGCATGCTTATTGGACAAGCGTTTACATGTTCTTTTTGCACCTATTGATCAATTTTATGTTATGTGTCATTGAAAAGTGCTACATATGCTCTCAGTTTATTTATTTATATTAGCTTTTGCTTAGAATGGAGAAGAGAAAAACGATAAGAATGCACAATGTAAAACTATTGCAATAGAACAAACAAAACGCTGTATTAATACATTTTTGTCTGTTTTCTTTTTGCAGCTCATCAAATATTGGGAGACCTTCCTGCCGGAGGCTAAGGCTATAGCTTGATTAGCATTGAAGTGTACAAGTGTGTATGCAAGTTTATATGGGATTGGGAAGATGGATTTGATTGCTTTCCTCCACTGGTTAAGCCATGTCGCTTCTATTTCAAGGTGCTCTTTCCAACCTTGTCTGAAGATTATATATTATCTCATACTGTCAACTGCCAAATGTAGTGCAGTAAAATATAGGCCTTTTACTCCTTGCTGCTTTATGAGCAGATAATGTTTCATTCCTATCAAGCTAGCGAATATTGCCATGTTGATTGGCATATAGCTTTTATTTGGGAGCCTACTTATTTATTACAGGGTGCTGATAGACGCATGAGACCATAAAATTGAGAATAGATAAATGATATGGAGCAAATAGGTACAAGTAGTGAAAGAAATTATTGCGGAAGTCTACTTTGTGGGATAGGAAGACACTGTTTTAGTGCTAGAATATAATTTTCATTGAATTATTTTTACAAAAGTTTTTGATTCGAGACATTAAAACCGAAGTAAAAAAAGTAGGTGGTACATATTACTTCATTTGACTCTCTTTGTTATAAATTAAAATTATAATATTATCTTAGAGTATAAGTTTGGGTAATAGACTTTTGCTAAGGAATATTCTTAAATTTTCACTACTGATTGATTAATTGATTGATGTAACTGCTTTGGACTAAGCTTCTTCAGAGTTCAAGCCAAGGAAAATTGCAACTTAAAATTTGCACTATTAAAGGTTGATGCCTTGTGGAAACATTTATTCTTTCTTCCTCTTAAGTTTCTTTTTTTTGTAATCTTTTTTTCCCCTTATATAATTTCAGAAATTCACACACAAAATGTTACAACTCCTAAACCTGTGCAATCTTTATCGTCTTTTCATATTCCCTATATGATGTTGACCGCTTGTTGTTGAGCATATGTGCTTTATGTCATGTTAAGTTTGACAGATTATAAGTAGGTTTGCTCTGCTAAATGACCAGAATTTTCATTATATTAAATAAATGAATTATTTTCATTAAGCTTTTAAGAATGCGTTATTTGTTCACTTGAGTTAGTGATGTGCAAGACAGCACAGGCCATTGTTCAAAGTAAAATTTGATATGTTTGCGTCCAGTGAACAGTTTTTCAGCACATAATGTAATTAAACATTTTACATTACTCCAACAAAATTTGTGTTGTAGGATATTCTCATATTGCATTCTTACTAAGTGCAGTAAGTTGGTATAGCAAGATGGATAATTGGTGAATGCTTGGTAAAAGAAAAGGGAGAAGAGAAAAATAGTCTAACCATTGTGAATTGAAGTTAGAATTGTGATATACCATGTATAATAAGAATAAAACTTTCTTTTCAGTTTGTTATTTTCATTTCTTGGCTTTGAATTTTATTCTTTGAAAATTGAAGTTGAACTTTTCATACCGGATGAGTTCGGTTATGTTATACAAAACTGATACAGCATGCAATAATTTTGACAGATACATTTTGGTGTCACAGGTTGTACACATTTGTGTACTATGTTCCCCACAATCTACGTATTATGTTTCAAAAGCATAACAAAAGGCACACACTGTTGTTCACGTTTTGAAAAATGCTCATATTTTTTTATTGCTTCTCATGGCTCATTTTCCATGTTTGTGTGATAATGCCATTTTAGTTTGTAAAAAAATGAAAATGAAATAAAGACATGAAACTTCAAAGTGGAACACTTGTGTTTGGCAGTAGTGAAAAAATTACATGTAGTAAATTTTGTTACTTTGACACTTAGAAAATGCTTATGACAGATAACAGGTATGGCACTCCACGACCAGTTTCATAACACTCAGAAACACAAAATGTTAGCATCTGTAAATAATAAAGTTCAAAAGTACACTTTTGAAAATGAAGATTCTGAGTTTGACCCCACTGTCCGGACAGGTTAATTTTTCAGTTTAAAATAATACTGGCCTTGATTCAAACTGGAAAGTCAGGAGTCTCAACGCCTGAAGCCCTATCAGCTACGGACTATAAACTAGATCCTTTGCTTACATTACTTGTCAGTTGGCGGGGGTCTCTGTGATGTAGTGGTTAAGACACTAGCCTCAAAAGATGAAGGTTGCAGGTTCGAGCCCAGATTCACCCATGATTTTTTAAAGTTTTCCCTGGCCCTGGCTCATGCGGAGAGACCTTGTCCTATCGGAGACGGATGTTTAAAACTTAGGTCCCACCTCTTATATAACTTGAAATGTGTTGAAAAGGGGTGCAAAACTCAAGCCAAAGTCAAAAAGTAAAAATTGTCAGTTGGCAGAGTACACACTGTTGCCAAGGGAAAATTGTTCAATTCCAAAATTCGACCTATTTGTCCTGCCTCATGTTGTTTCTTCTTGCCCAGGGCCGGTCTCCTGTCCGGACAAGGGGATGGTTGGTGTTAGGAAAGGTACATGTATACAGCTGCAAAAACAAAATGCCTAAACCTGAACAAATTGCTGTTGAGAACCATTAATATAGGGAAAAGGCAGAATGTAGAAAAAGACAAATAACTATCATTGTTCATTTAATGTATCGGGGCAACTCCCATCGAAAAAGTTGTAAACCTGATGATGAATGGTTCTTTTGTTCTCGGTACCAGTACCATTGTTTCCATCTGGCTTATTGGAGGTCAAACATCTAAAACAAACCTGTCAGACAGCTATAAGCTAGTAAGATCCTCGTGTAATGATAATACTTGTAAATAGAATTTTTTTGCGCTTTTCAAGGTCATCTCAAAGCGCATTACAATCATATATATATACAAGACAGGCTCACACTTTCAGACCACACATAATTTCTAAATACATGTATGTATCTTTCGGTTTCAATAAAATAAACAGAACACAGCTAACCAGAAGCTCAAAAAAAAAAAAAGATGGCAAGCTTAATGAAAGATTGTTAACTTTCAAGCTCTCAAATCTCCCTTGTAAATATATTCCATATACAAAGGCTAACATACGGTACACAAAAAGACCTACATCGAAATGTTTAAAGATTTTTCCTGGGAATGAAAGACACATACAATTTGATTGAAAATCTTCGCCTTGATTTCAGAGTCAGAGACTCAGTGAGAGAATGAGATCATTTTATATGCACTAATGTTAACAATATATTAAAGTTACGTGGTCAAAGGCGCCATAGGTGCTACATTTCTGTAAAAAAGAACAAACTTTCTATCCAGCAATTCTATCAGTCCCTCTCAATCTAAGATGAAAAAAAAATGAACTCACAAAAATGGAAATAGCCACCTGAATGGTTGGGACGTCATGGAGTAGATGGTGCAGGACAAACGGTTACACCTCGCTGTCGAAGTTGTCACACCGTAGGCTTTCAAACCAGATGGTAAGTTCAGATCCTGCACGTGGCATCATTTTTTTCCCAATGTTCGACCCTTCATTGGAGTGCAACCTGATGATTTCGTTGATGTCTAGCATTCTTGAATTGAAGATCTGAAAGCCTCAGCCGTCTAAAAGCACCATTATATTTGTGTAACGTGTCAAAGAAACTTTGTAGTCTGATACATGTAAAAACGCTTGAACTAGAGTAGAAGAATAACGACTATATTGTCGACTTACATCTGTTATACATACTTAAAATACCAAATTGGTCTCTATTTCTAGTACGTTCAGCGATCGGACGCGGAAGCTCCACGAAAAACGTAGGACATTAGAGTGATTTTCAAATCGACATTAGGCAACCTATCCTACCGTCCACTTTGGCGGAGCTTGGATCAGTCGCTAAGTGTGTAGGGCCCTTTACTCTCTTTCTCTCTTTTATTTTATCTCTCTCTCCCCCTTCTCTCCTTTTCTCTGTCCCTCTATCTTTCTCCATTTCTTCCTCCCTCTCTTTCGTTCTCATACTCTCTCTCTCTCTCCCTCTCTTTCCGTTATCTCCGGGGGGTCTCTCTGGCGTAGTGGTTAAGCCACCGGCCTCGGAAGACCAAGACAAAAAGTCGCGGGTTCGAGGTCTGGTTCACCCAAGATTTTTTCAGTTTTCTCTGGCCTTCTTGCCTTTGCAACCGTTGATCCCTGTAAACAGAGATTCTCTGCTCGCCACGCCATGTCTGTCTGTGTGTGTGTGTGTGTGTGTGTGTGTGTGTAATTATGGAGGAATAGTCCTCCAGATGGTAGTGTGAAGATACTTGGCGCTCCGATTCGCCAATAGTCCTGTCGTTGGGTTTTGAGACCCACATGCCCGACCTCCCCTCTAAGACCATATCCAGATTGGTCTAGGGCAGTTTATTTAAGTATCACCTTTGTTCGCAGCTGACTTTCCAAAATATAAATATATTTGAAGACCATTTCAGAGAACGCGATGGGTTGGGAAAAAAGGCGGACAAGGAGAGATGGGCGTGGGTTCTGTCTAGAGACCAACCTAACTCCTGGCGGGCTCATTTCCTACGAGGAGACATTATTGTATAATAAAATATACACGTAGATTCTATAGACTGTCGATACCGGTATATCGATGGCACCTCCTGTCTTGTCAATGACAGTGAAATTGTCCTGTGACAGAGGGGCAACACTAGTACAAGCTGAGTTTTCGTGGTGGGCAAAGTCCATCTTAATCCTTCCGATAATTTTGATAAAGATTCAGTTGCAATAAGTGCACATGTACATGAGACTATGATCACTGCGGAAACACCATGTCCTTTTTTAAACATTCAGTCCTTGCCCATTCCACAGCCCAGTTGTGGCCCTCCTTGATCATCGGCATCGCCACCTCTAAGTCCTGGTTTTTCCTGCGCCTATGTCCCATTTACAGTTGTCTTTTTCCAAGTAGAGATCGGCCGAGTGTTTTCCTTACCAAATACCAGCTTACCTTCGCCGCGAATGTCCTTTGGTATTCTCTGCCAACCTCCATTGTTCTTCTTTGTCCAGGTTATCAGAGTGTACAAATGCTCAAATTGAAATGAATGAATGAACTTGAATTTTACACCCCTTTTTTCAACACACTTAAGGTTATATCAGCCATCTCCGATAGGACAAGGCGACTCCACATAAGCCAGGGCCAGAGAACCTGGGCTCGAACCCGCGACCTTCGTCTTCTAGTTCTTGGGTACACCAGCCCTTTCTTGTGCATCTGTGATTGCGATCTCGTCCTGCTATAATAGTACATTGTATTTAGAATTTCGAAGCACCGCATGTAGATCTCTATAATCTCTTTTCCTGGTACCTGTGCGTTGACCGTTGTGACCGCTAACTAAAGTACTGAGGACATGTGTGCCAGATAGTGAGTGCTGAAAGCCTGTGACTATTGTTTTCGCGGCAAATTTACTGATTTTCAAAAAGTGCTATTGTATGTGTGCTTGTGTGAGTGTGTGTGTGTGTGTGTGTGTGTGTGTGTGTGCGCGCGTTTGTGTTTTACTACCTTGGCCTGGCATAAAAGTATAAATAGCAACCAGGTCACTCATAATAATTATATTAATTGGAACAAGAAAAGCTTAATAGAAATGACTGTCAATGTATCAGTTATAGGCACTTGAGAGAAAGAGGGAGAGGGAGACTAACGGAATGAATGAATGACTTGAGTTTTTTAAGGTTATATCAGAGGTGGCACCTACGTGGTACGGTATCGGACTGAGGGCACTTCTTTGAACAAGAAGAGATAAGAGACCAGAACCGTCTAAAAGCAGGGGCAAACTTTTAGACGTAGCCTACTTCTGCCAATAACCTGAAGATGAGTCGGAATGCGAAGACAATAATATAATAGTAATAATAATAGTAATACATGCAATAATAATTATAACAATAATAATAATAAATTAAAAAATAATAAAAATAATAATAATTATAATAATAATAAAAAAAATAATAATAATAAGCCTAATGAATTTCTTACTAGATCTCGAAACGGCGCACAATGGTGAAATCCCAAACTAGATAAGCCAGCCTCTACCGCGTATTGGAGAAGTCAGAACTGACTGGGAGTACCCCTCTACATTGCGATGATGGCAACATACCTGGCGGATTGGAGGTGGGAAATATGTTCAGGAGGCTGAAAAAGAGAAATGAAGGATAGTGATTTGGAATGTCCGAAGCCTTCCAGCAGAAATAAAATGAGCATCATAGGAAGTCAAAAGTAATATCAAGATACTGAGATAGCAGAATACAGATTAGCAAGGCAGGCATATTTCACATCTGCAAGAGGAAACATTATTTATGCTGGGCAAGAGGAATCAGGTCAAGAGGGTGTGGCCGTTCGTCTTGGCAGAAGTACTAAAAACTCACTTTCGAGAAACAAAGCTGTCATCGATTGATTCCTCAGATTCCGATTACAAGAAATGTAAGAGCTATAAAAATAATACAAGCTTATGTACCACTAACAACAGCAACATAAGATTAAATAGAAGCCTATTAATTACTTAACTTCAGAAAGAATGAAGAAGACGACACCAAAGTATCAGATGTAGCCTAATAATTATTATCAGCGATTTTAATGCCAAACTCGGCAATCAAAAGGGTAGTTCAGAGAGAGAGGACTGATTGGTACCCACGGGCTAAGAGAAAGGAATGAAAGAGGTAGCGTTTTGTAGAATTTAATATCAGTACCAGCATGACCATCATGAACACTACTTTTCAAAACCTCCCAAGAAGGTTACACTCATTGACATCGCTGATGGAAAAATTAAGAATCAAATAGATTATATCAAGGCACGTTAGAAATGGACGACTGTAATACAAAATAAATGAAAAAGGACACCACCAGATGCTGACTGCGGAAGTGACTGCACTACTGATGGCAGAAGTTAAACTTAACTTAAAAGTAAAGAAACACAATTTAATAATACTAAAATACGATACGGAGAACATTACACAAGAATTTGTTGTGGCCATTAAAAGTCTCTTTACTATTTTAAATTCCACGACCAAAGAAAAGTAATCAAAGGAAATCGTAAATGATATGAAACTATTTAGAGAGGAATCAGGAAAACACCTGCGTCAGAAAGTTCGTAAACACCACCCTTGGATAAACCAAGATATTTTGACTAAAAAATATAGCGAAAAGAAAACCGCGAAAGTAATCAATACAAAAACGAATAACGATTTGTGACAAAGTACCAGGGTTTATAAAACAAAACAAATCAGATGGATGTTTATGATAGACAAACAACACCATATTGAAGAAAAATGTAAACAATAGAAGAACACATAGCAGGAAACCAACGCAGAAAGTAGTATAAGGAGATTATGAAACCGACAACCAAGTTTCAGCCAGGACGAAGCGTAATCAAAGACACAAGTAGGAATATACCGAAAGAGGAAGACGAAATAACAAGACGATGGAAAGAATACTTTGAAAGTATGAACAAAGACAACAAAGTACCAGCAGAGAGTCAACAAGAGGACGGCACTAATGGTGACGAAGAAGACACTCTAGTACTCCTAAGAGATGACATCGCGTGGGCAATCAATAGTCTGAAGGAGAGAAAAAGCCCAAGACAAGATTGATGACATGCATGCCGAAATGATACAAGCGGCAGGAGATGAAGGAATAAATCTTTATCACACACTCTGCAAGGAAATATGAAAGACCGGAAAATGGCTAGAGGGTTGGAAAACTTCCACATTCATACCACTACCTAAAATGGCGACCTCAAACAATGTTCAACGAAAAGATAGCACTGATTAACCATCAATGCACACTGCTTCGTAAACCCGCCATGAAAAAATGCGTATGAAGGTTTTAGCAAACCGGAAATCAAAGCAACATGGAGAGATTATTTCCAAGAACAACTAAATCCAGCCGATAATACAACCCTCAGAACCTTTACTCTTAAAGACGCTACACAGGAACCCCCGATACTGCTGAATGAAACTCAATATATGGTCAAGAGAAGCCCACGAAACAAAGCCATAGGGGTGGACAACATAACTGCAGATCAAATCAAGCTCTGTGGAGACACCGGGGTACTCTAGATCTGCAGAATTTTCAATCTTGCCAGGGAGACACAAAAGACGCCTGATGACTGGCAACGTGCATTCATTGTCCCAATATGGAAGAAAAACGGGAACAAGAGAGACTGTGGCACATACCAAGGCATATTCGGCATACACCGAGGCATATCTCTCCTGAGCCAAGTAGGAAAAGTGTTCGCCAAGATATTCGAGATGAGAATGAAGCCTATAGTAGAGACCCAGCTCAGTAAAGCCCAGTTTGGTTTTAGGAAGGATATGGGATGCACAGACGCCATATTTGCATTATGACAGCTTTGTGAGACAGATATGGCCTACAATAAGGACCTGAACATGGTGTTTGTAGACCAAGAAAAGGCATTTGACCGAGTGAACAGATGCTTGCTGTAGGAAACACTAGAAGAATATGGAGTCAAGGAGCAGCTCCTTGGAAATATCATGGCCATCTATGAAAACAGTGTGTGTGTGGTTAGAACAACTGAAGGACTGTCAGATTGGTTCCCAGTTAGGTCAGGAGTGAGGCAGGGATGTGTACTCTCACCTCTCCTCTTCATTACATACATGGACAAGATCTCAAAGGCA
>JAUEKS010052283.1:0-10091 GCA_031762815.1 Tylodina fungina
AGTAGTAGTAGTAGTAGTAGTAGTAGTAGTAGTAGTAGTAGTAGTAGTAGTAGTAGTAGTAGTAGTAGTAGTTATAAAAAAATGACTAAACTGCCAACGATCGATCCTCAAGATTTTTTGAAGGTTTTATTGAGTAGAAAACTAAAATATGAAGATGATAAATGAAATATAATGATCTCTTGGCTGTCTTGCCGTTTAGAGAAACAGAGCTGTCATGCTCCTTTCGTCCTATATTTTCTTCCTACTTCCTCCTGTCCTTCAATCAAGAAGAACAGCTAGGTACTCGGATACTTGCAAGGGGCGCTACTCTGTTGTCTTCTGATTAACACTTTACTTCACTTTAACTCATCCCAAGCGGGATAACAATAAAACGTTTTTAACAGTAGATTTTCTCGCAAGAGCTCTTGCTCCTTGGTTTGCTGCCATGTCCTTGAGTTATTGAATGAACTTTTTCTGATGGTCCGTCTGAACTGATGATTCCGGGAGAACGAATGTATGTATTATGTATGTATATATGATGTTTGTATGTATGCTGTGTGAGTGTAAACAAACAGGAGAGGCGTGCATATAGTCAATGAGAAAAGATGATCTGTATGACTTAATCAATTATTAGGACATATGGTTTTACGCATTGATAGTTTGAGTGACAACCCCATTGAGTATGACTGAAGATTTTTGGCAAATCATTTTTGTACATTTACTTCCAAGTTTCTTCATTATATTATTTATTTTTACAAGTTCCTAAATGAATCTAAGACTCTGTACAACTATCGAATGGGGACTCATCCATTCGTCTTCATTTTTTTAATGTGTGTGACATTATCTTCTGTTAAATATCAAATCTCTTTCATGTGTAAATACTGTATGCCTATCCTTCACGAGGCTGGACGAGGAAGAGGACGAAGAAGGGAAGATGGAGGGAGAGGAGACCGCGGACGAGGAGATGGAAATGATTCTAGTCGGTGTGTGTTCAAGATGATTCGTTGTATATATCAAGAATTCTCATTGTGCACAATTTTAGCGTGTAATTATTTAGTTATTACTGTTAGGTATAAAGGCCATAATTATCATAATTATATCATGATTTGGTTCGCTTACGCCTCAGCGTAGGTATCCAAACCTAAATGTACAAAGGGAGGTAAACATTGGACAATTCTCTATCATTTCCTCCCATGATCGCCGGGCTGTGTGGTCCCAGGCGTTGTTCTGAGTGGATTCCTTACAACCTGTGTGAACCCAAAACCTCAAGCAGTTGATTCCAGAATCCAGATGTTGACCGGAGAGCATGGTCGCCAGACGTGTGACCCCCCAGTAACCCAAGCACTTGACTCCAAACGTCTGTGATCATAGTCTCTCTTAATAATTATGATCATTATATCATGATGACTACTATTATTGTTTGATATAATACTTGTTACACCTTGTATAGTGCAACGATTTTTCACTTGTATACTTAGTATCATCCAAATGCATTACAATATCGTCATTACTTTTATTTTAAGCATTAATACTGTTGTTTGTAATAAGTATTTTATATATACTTTAGATGATATTATTTTCAATATCCATCAAGAGAAACGCTATTATTATTATTATTATTATTATTATTATTATTATTATTATTATTATTATTATTATTATTATCATCATCATTATTATTACAATATTCATGTTTCGTCATTTTACTCATGTAGCTTGGCTATAACATCAGATACTTTAAAAAGTAGTACCGGTATTACATTAAACAAAGTTATGTTTGTTATTCTAAAACCTGAGCGGTTATTTATAACTTGTCTTTGTTTTCGTTCATTGTTGTTTTATTAAAAGCGTGCTAAGTTTGTGCTATATCATCACTAGTGTGTAATATTTAGTTACTGTCTTACAAAGACAATTTTTTAAATAATAATTACTCTGTAAACATTAACAACCACACACAAACACACACACACACAAATACACACACACAAACATACACACGCACGAATTCACAAAGGCAGGTTTGTTTGTCATGCTTGAAATTAATCAACAATAATTTATAGAAGTAAACAGATGAGAGATTGTGCATGACTTGTTTTGAATAATTTATGAAGACATAAGAAATACCAGAAAATGATTACCTCACTGTGCAAGTGCAAAGATCGAAAGAAGTACAGAGTGTCTGTTGAAAGCTCATAGCTCACTTATTCTGTTTTGATTGACCTGTAATTTTTTTTGGGTTGCTCCTGTAACTGCCCTCATTTGCAAGTTATTGTGTAGAAAAATATTTTGTTTTGTGATGTTTCCTAAGCTCATTTCTATTTTTATCTCATGATTTTGTTAACTCATCTCTAATATTATTCACAATTTCTGTCACAAATATGATTGCTACTACTACTACCACATTTTCATTCCAAGTTGATCAACTTCCTTTACAAATCTTTCTTACAAGTGATACGTGTTATGTGATTTAATAGAAATTGTAACAATCTACATATATAATATAACATGCTATTTTCATTAATGCTGAATTGTGAGGTGTACAAAACATGGGTTAGGAGAGGTTTTGTGCCGGACCTGTCTAATGTTAATGATATCTCTTCCTATAATATCAGCCATTCAGTTTAAACGAAAACAAATTGCATTATCGTTTAACTATATACATAGATCTATATTATTTTAAAACTAAAACAATCGATAGGAATACTTGATTTCCTTATTTTGTCACCGTGTTTTATAAGTGACATCAATGAAATCAAATGATATTACCAGTATGCCATAAATAATGCATTTCAAATTATAATTGACTGTGCAACGGTACATTCTTGTAAGTATTATCACCATTGGAATATTTCTTCATAGCAGATGCCAAATATTTAGTTAACTTTATTGATATAATAGTTAATCTCTCTTGTCTTTATTTAGCATAGCCCATGTTTGGCCTTAGAGATGACTTCAGCTGTTTTAAACAGACCTATGGAACCTTTGCCTTGAGAAAGGGAAATGCTATGTGACAGCAAATACTCTGAGCAGTACAAGTTAAACCAAAACATATCTTGAATATTTTTCATTTCTATGGTCTCATTGCAAATTTTACTCCTTTCAGCAGGCGAATCATTTTAGAATTTGAATGTACCTATTTTGCGATGTTGCTGTTTGTATTTCTAACTGTATTATGGTCATGGAGAAGCAAATGTTGGATTAATGAGTAAAAAAATGAATGATTGTCAAAGGTGTTTATTTATTTGTTTATTAGTGATATTCTTTTTTATCAGCTTCAGATAATTATGTGTTATACAAGCTAATATGAATACAATTTAAAAATGTGTTCTCGTTTCATATTCTTCTCATTGTTCTCTTCAATAAAAACAATTACACAGTCAAAACAAATATATGTCAACTCCATTACATTGGGCAACTCAAATGTTTCAAATGTGTCAATGTTCAGAATTGGGTCGAGAAATATTTCAGTTATAGCTTGAGCGTCTCATCACAGATTATCTGTCTTATGAAGTTAAAATTAATAATACATTGATCATGTTAAGTTCAACTACACAACATTTATGTTAAACAAGTAAGAACATGTATTTGAATTTTTTTTAAGTTTTTCCTTTTCTGGGGGAAAGAAGGAGGAGACTGAGAGAATATCAGTAAAAAGCTTTACTCATAAAATTATACTAGGATTGCATTTTAAGTAGCTCGGCGTGTGGAAGCAATGTAGTGCAGAAGAGATACATTGGTCCGGCTGACATGACAATAGTTAAACAAATGTGTATGCCATGGCCTTAAGGTTTCTCACTAGCTAACTGAAAGAGTAGTTGTATAAATGCATAAATGGCTCAAATAAAAATAATATTGCATCATGAAAAAGTGTGGAAACGACTTGAAGATAATAATAAACTGTATTGATTCAGCATATTTGACAGTTTATTTTTTTATTCATGTTTGTATTTAGGGGTGACATTGTTTCAGTAAAGAATAAAGAGTTTGCTGTGGGCGAAAATTATTGTGCACGTGATGTAGAACCACAATGATCAGAAATAGACTGAATACAATTTACATTTCTCTATAACTATACTAGTGTTATTTATTGTTTTTGTTTGTTGTTTCTATACAAATCAATCGATTTGTTCTCTTTGTTCAGCTAATACTACACATAGAAAGTGTAGCTTTTTTTAGTTGGGTTTGCAGGAAGTATCAAAAAACGTATTTACATGTTGCACTTATCCCCAATAATGTTGGCATAAGAACGTTACAGTAATGAATATTAAAGAAATTGCAAAAGCAGGAATTGCCTGAGATTACACGTAATCTTTCAAGAGAAACAGCAAAAGCAGCAACAAAAATAACGGTAGAAAATGTTCTAGCATGCTTTTATTATATTAGAATAGACAGATACTTTGGCTCCCTAGAAGAGAATATGGCAGACTGTGTGGATGCTGGCAGTAGGTACTGAAAGATGTGTTATCCTTTCATTCGGTTTAGTGTCTAGTGTCTTCAATGTGTAAAACTAATTTCTAACTATGTTAGTAATTACAAAGCTTGTCAATATTATCATTAACTTTTGGTGTAGCCATCCGTGCAAAAAGAAGGAACATCAGATCGACCCTATTGCCAATTAATATGTTGAGGTTTTCTACCCTTGTATTGGTTGTAAGCCTTTGCTTTGTTGTTCTCATACTGTGGTGTTTTGTTTTGGCATTTGAATTTTCCTGTTTTCATATAATGTAGGCCTTTGGAGTCTATTGGAGTTTGACTTCAATGCTTTAGGAAATGAGCACAATGTGAATGTCAGTTTAAGGTTTCTACTTCAATAGAATATTCAGGTACTGCAAGTGTTTCAATTCCAGATATTGCTTCACTGTAAATAAATATTTATGATTAAAAGTCAAATTGCAAATGCATCAGTTTGGTTCCTGATTTTAATTCCTATGAGCCTCACTTCAAAGCTGGAACAGTTCAGTTATTCACATATGAGTTACAGAGCTTAAATTTTTGCACCATCTGAGAATCTTAGAGTAAGATGCTGCAGCCAACAATGAATGTAGCTTTAAGTACTGATCCATCTGGGTGGGCTTGGATTGCTGATGGTTGGTGACTGTTGACCACATTGTGTCCCTCCTGTTAGTTGTTTCATCAAAAAAAGTATTTTCATATTTCTTGATTCAAGGTGTTGTCTTTGAAAATAGCCAGAGCACCTATGTTCAATTTCGCTCGCATCCGGAAAGATGCGCATCTGATATCCTTCAAAAACTTTCACCAAGAGGCATTGCTTGTGCTAACTGGCATGCGTGTATTTCCAGTGTGGATGCTCTACTGTGTGTCCATTATATCTGGGACAGTTTCTGTCAGTGGCACTAAGTCATCTGGTCATCAGCTGCTCAGTGATTGCTTTAACAACGCTTTGGTGTTTATGAATATGCGGTTAAGAGAGTATAATAATGAAGTTGGCGATAGCGGCAGCCTGAAGAGGTTCTTTGTAGGGATCCTAGTTGCATTTTGTCATAGCGTTTTCTTGTTTGCCGTCCATATCATACTTCAGGTGTTTTATAATTTTCAAGGTAGCCCTGGAAACTCCTATTTGGTTATCAACTCTTTTCTCGCTGTGAGACTGAAGTCTCTTTTAGCTTTGACTGAAAATCGTGAAAACTGATTTGATCGTCATTACTTTCAATGTCCACAACACACAATGGGCAGGTATGGGGAGAATTGAATGGTTCTCTTGGGTTTTGTAGAGGCTAGAGTGAGGTATTTGTTGATACACCGGATATCAAGTTCATCAGCAAAAAATCTTTGACACATCGACATGTTATACCAAGTCAAATATAATATGGATTAAGAGAGTACCGATATTCAGCTCTGATCCTTAGGCCAAGACATCTTCGACTGTCTATTTGGTTTTCATTATGTCTGTATATGTGATGCAAAACGTTGTCAGGAAAGCGTGTATCCATTTTCGCATCTTGTTCTTGACTCGATTCCTCGTTATCTTTGACAAAAGGCCCTTCCGCCAGACAGTGCCATACATCTGTTGTACGACGATGAATCCAACAATGGCACTCGTGTTCTCAGAAACTCATCCCCAACACATTCTGTGTGAATGAGTAGAGAGAGAACGAGCGCGGTATGTCCATCTAAGGCCTGCCTGGGTTTTGTCGAGGAGCAAGGGGGGGCTACTCTCCCAACTACTAGTGCAGACATTTGGTTACCCTCCTCTCAACGAGGTTGCCTTTACATCAAGCCGAACGAGAGCGACTTGTAACTCTTGGGTATTTCTAGAGGTTTTCCTGTTATGAGGACAGATTTAATTCTGGTTTTAAAAAGGCGTTGACCGCTCTCAGCCTATGTGTTGTTGAATAAAATTTATAACTATGTCCTTTGTTTTGTGTTATAAGCAAGGTTTCATCATTCTATTGTTGTCCAACACTTGAGTGTTTTTCCATCCAGCGGGTTTTTGTAATGCAGTCGGTAGTTGGTTTTTTTTTCAAATGAGTGGCGTCCTCCATTATGATTGCCCTCGACTTCTATATTCTGCATCCGCTCTTAAAAAAACGTGTGGCACTGAAATCGGACTGTTTCTCGAAAAATATGTGGAGCGTGGCAGACAAAAATATCATTAGCTGCAACTTAATTATAGAGAACTAACCTTAGCATATGGGCTAGAACACCGCATTTACGAGTAAGAAGGTGGGGAGTTTCTGTTGGTTTGTTTAGTTATTGTTGTTGCTGTTTGTTTCGGGGATTGTTTGCTTTTGCTTTTAGATGTTTTCTGTTTTGGTTTGGTTTGGTTAGGATGGAAAAAGCAAGGTTGTTTTTGTTTTTTGGGTTTTTTGTTTTTTTGGGGGGTGCACAATAAAAACTATACGTCTGGTGCTGTTGTTGCTGATAAGTTCAAAAGTAAAACAAATGAAATACATGAGGGAATTGCGTCCTAAACGACGCTTTAAGACCAACCATTGATGCTTACAGAATATTTTAAAATATTTTGTTATTTCTGATATGTTTCTATATGAGAGCAATTGCATTACAAGCAAACAATGTCAATCACCAATGGTTATTTCAATTAGCGCTTCACTGATATTTATAGAACATAAGGCTCAAAAACGTTGCTGCATGTCTTAACTTTATATTAAATATAGATATACTTTTTATATATTGCATGCTCATAGTATGATAGTATCGTGTAGGCCCGTTCAGAGTGTAAGAAGAAATCAGGAAATTATTGAAGTATAGCGAAAAACTAATCATCACCACATCCATGTGCTGGAATGTATTCACATTTTATGCCGCTCTTCAATATATTATTGAAATGTGTCATGATGATGACGATGATTGTATCTTAAATCCCAAATGCTTTTTTAAGCAGAACAGTATTACTATTTTTCTGAGTATCCTTCTGTCCACTTAATTTTATCGACTGGGTTCTTCATTCTAGCTGTACCATTCGTAAGGCTTGACTGTCAGCGCAAGAAGCATTCTTGTTTGTTCGTTTAAAAATGTATGTTCGTTTGTTTGTGTAAAATTGTGTGTTTTTGTTTTGTTTTTTTGCTTGTTTTCGACAGTTTTGATATGCTTTTATTTCTAGCTTGTTTGCAGCTCAATTGCATCAGTGTTTGATATGGATGGAATGACTTGTAATATGGCTGACTTTCTCTCTGCACCGTTTGACGAATAGTAATACATTATTCCAGGTGTATGTTGCCCGCTTTGTCGAATTTCTTTTTTTTTGCGCGCTTGTGTGTGTGCGCGCGCGTGCGTTGTGTGTGCGTGCGTGTGTGTGTACGTGTGTGTGTGTGTGTGTGTGTTCAATATTCGACTATGGTGAATGCTTGGTATATTGCCATACGACGGTTCAGTATGTTGTAGAGCTTGAAGCGTAAACTATTTGATGAATGCATAGTCAGGTATTGTGTTTTAACGTATAGCAGTCTGTCACTATATCTGAGGACTTAAATACGGTATAGGCAAACTGCTACCAGGCCCAGCTCGGTCTGTAGTAGGCCTAGAAACTGACGAGTATTAGAGGCACAATGGGTAATGTCTGAACTAACAGATCTCAGATGCATTCTACTTTTAATCTTACCATGTTAATAAACGCGCGCGCACGCACGCACACGCACATTCACACATGCACACACATACGTACACACACTCATGTATAATATATATATATATGTGTGTGTGTGTGTGTGTGTGTGTGGGTGAGTGGGTGTGCGCACACGTGCACATCACGCACACACACACAAACACACACACCTGCACACACACACACATATTTAATCTGCATATTGAGAAGAATATATTAATAATCTGCCATATTATTTAGATGGGTATAACGTAAAAACAGCGGGTATGTTCATAGCTTGAGATTATTTCTGTATTGGTCGTGTTTCGATTGTTATGTTATTTTTACACAAACATGCATATCTTTCACATACATTATCTCATGCTCATGAATATTGATAAAATTCCATTCGATCACCATCGTTTATTTTTAGGCAGTCGAATCAAATATAAAATCTCGGTTGGGAAAAAGCTTTGTTTTAGTGGACAGGTCGGATATTGCTTCGTGATTGCAGAGATATTGTTCCAATTCATGTGTCTTAGATCGTCTGGCGAATGTTCTGATGGAACTAAGCTCCCATATCGGGTCTGAGTTGAAAAATAAAACTCGAATTTTTTTCTAAAAGGCCGAGAACCCAATTCTTGCAAATGCAAAAGTGAAAGCTGATTAATTCTATACGTGCTGCTTAGAGTTCGTTTTTGTCCTAAAACTATTGTCTCTGCGGCTAGTAAATTGCTGTTTAAACCCTGATCAAATCCCGGAATCTGTACAATACACAGTTTTGTTAGTATGCTCTCATGGAGTAGACTTCCCTTTGATCGTCTAGATTGTTATTTGACGGTCTAGATGTAGTGAACAGCATGTATAAATCTACTCGAATAGCTTTTCAGAAAAGGCCATGTGTTTTAGTGAGCTGTACTGAAATAGCATTTCCTGGTGTTTTGTTTATTCTTATTGACCTACCGGTATACTAAAGTAAGCCGTACTGAAATAGCCTTTCCTGGTGTTTTGTTTATTCTTATTGAACTACCGGTATACTGGAATAGCCATTCCGAGTAGGTCGTTTATTATTAATAAATTATACTACAATAGCCATTCCGAGTAGGTCGTTTATTCTTAGTGAACTATACTGGAATAACCTTTCCGAGTAAGTCTTGATGAAATAATACTGGAATAGCCTTTTCGAGAAGGTCACGTCTTTTTAGTGAACTACGCAAGGATAGTTAGTACCACCGTCGGTTATATCCTTATTAAGTTCTGGCCCTACTGGGGCAGTATGTCGGTCTTATTATTCTACGAACTATACAAAGATTATCACCAAGAACGTATCATCAATGGGCATATTATGTATTCCAACAATGTTTAATTTTCCAGTGCCCGGTATGAAGCTCAAAACATAATTATTATACCACTAGATCTATCCGTATTCCCAGGAGTTCCTCGTGTTTAGTGGCGTGCCACTGAGATTCACTGACTGAGTAACAGAGCTCCTAATTCTGAAGACAAATCATATTTTGTTTTGACGTATACTTTTATATGGAGAGGTATAGGCCTACAAGGATTACGCGTAGATCTATGTATTTACTGACGAAAGTTGTGAAAAAGAATATTGATAAACTGATGAGTTATGACGAAAAATGGTGTCAGTGGTCTCGCGCAGTAGAGGTTAAATACTGTATATATGTGCTGTGGGAGCTTCTATTATTACCACATATCACAACTCACTGGGTCCAAAGTCAAGGTCCTGAACTCGTATTTCAAGATATTAATTTACGCTAAAGATTTTATATTACATTTTTAATCCCACGTGATTCTTAACAAGCACCATTCCTTGATTATAAAAATGTTGAATTATTGATGTAGCATACCTCGAAATACCATTCGCGTTAGAGTATTTAATGTTTACTTGTTCCGGTCTTATTTATTTATGTATACGTTGATCATATAATTTTAAATGTAGTAGTAGTAGTAGTTCTAGTAGTAGTAGTAGTAGTAGTAGTAGTAGTAGTAGTAGTAGTAGTAGTAGTAGTAGTAGTAGTAGTAGTAGTAG
>JAUEKS010052394.1:0-10091 GCA_031762815.1 Tylodina fungina
AGAGAGAGAGAGAGAGAGAGAGAGAGAGAGAGAGAGAGAGAGAGAGAGAGAGAGAGAGACAGACAGACACAGAGAGACAGAGAGAGACAGAGAGAGAGAGAAATCTAGTAGTGACAGAAATAAATACAGAGGCAATATATTGCTCTCAATGAGGTGTAATAGATAACTCACTTTGAACTCGTCAAGTGAGCTTCCAATCTTTCCGTTCTTGCTGTGTGTAGTTTGCTAAGTCTTTCCTGAGATATTGAAAGTGAACAAAAAACACATCAGTTAACATGTGAGCCCTGATACAACAGAAACATCCGAATTGATAAGCAAAAAAATTCAAATTCAATTATCATTCTGAAAATGAACAAAGCATCAGACAACAGATAACAATGAAGTGCATTTAGTATATATGCATTTCCATTCCATGAGAAACTGATACTTCAGCTCATTATTGTTGGAGTGTGTTTGTTCTGTACACATGTATTAGGAATAGTGGAGATGTGTGGGCAAGTCACAAGATTAGGAGATTGAATTGTTTTTTTAAATAATTTAAAGTAACTTGAAATTAAGAGATGAGAACCCTATGTAACACTATGGGCAACACTCACCAGTTCTACCTGCCATTGTTTGAAGTCATGGCGACCCATCACATTCGTGAATGATTCCGAAAAATTTGGATCAAATGCACCCATACTCTAGAGAAGACAAAGTAAGTTGAGAGAAAACATGTATGGACTCCATTCTAAAAATCAAATTAAATTGGTGATTGATTTTTAAGCTAGGAAGAAATTTCACGGAACTTGAACAAATTCTTTCAATACCTAGGTTATTACCTGACTGCTGCATTTTATATTATGCACAATATTGTCCTTATAAGAATCATATAACTGTGTATAAAAAAAAAAACTCAGTGTAGGACAAAACCCTTTGTCAAACCAACAATCAGCAAAGAGTAAATAAGTATATAAAGATTCCTACGTTCACTAAATCTCCGCCTTCTTTGAGAATTTCATGGACGACTGTTGTTTTCAGCTCATTATGAAGAGACCTGTTTTCCTCCATGATGTCACCAAGCTTCATCCTCAGTACTGCCATCTCCTCCTGGAAACCCCAAAGTAAATCACATAAATAACTCCAGTATTCAAATTATTTCATCATGTCACAAAAGTGAGTGAATGATGTTTAATCATGAAAAAAAAATTGTTTCCTTTTCATTTCTTAATTACATTACAATTTGAACTTCGGTGTACTAATTTTACATGTAGAAAGAAGAGGCGGGTGTGTGGGAAAAAAAAAAGGGGGGAAGGGGGGTTGACGGCGGCAAACAATGAAGTGACCGGAGAAGCGGATCATCACACGCGATCGGAACACAATGCATTGCGGTAGGTGGCCCTATCTGCGCACCGTGTGTTAATTAATCACTAGTTTGGGCCTTCACCACCCTCACTCCCTTTGTGTACAGTGGCGCTGATTTAACATTAAGCTGGGCCTTTTAAATTTTAACACATTCCCACCTATATTGCCCGATACAAAAGGGTGCACTTTTCTATAACGGGTAGAGAGGCACCCCAAACTTGGGTGTGATCAGAGGGCGAATCACAGAGCTGGGAGGAGTTCAAGATCGAGCCACTGGTCCGGTGGTTACATTGCATTGTACAATGCCTTTGGCCAGCATGGAGCTGGGCGGAGTTCAAGAAGAGCCAACAGTCCAGTGGTTACATTGCATTGCACAACACCTTTGGCCAGTGTGGAGATTAGCTCTCTGGCTGGGTACCACCGCTCTTCGCACCCTTTACTGCGTGGGTAACAAGGTAGTGCGAGAGACGCTCTGCTGGCCTTCTGACTTGCTGCTGCATAGACCTGGGGATTGGTTGAAGACAAGGTCGGGTGTCGAGATAAGCTTTCTAAGCAGCAGACCACCGTTTACTGCTCCTGTCTATGACGCAACAGGGGCCATGTGTTTTGGGGGTATTACGAGAGAGCCAAGCCTCTGACTTGCTATGGGAGTAGCTGAAGACAAGGCCCATCTGAAGCCGACCAATCACTAAACAGGTGGTCACAGTGACAGGCGATCAATGCGAGAACAGTTGCAACAATGAATTATCATGTTATTGCCATGAAATTGCTGTGGGAACAAACAGGATTGATTTAGGCCGGGGTTTTTGGGTAGAGGGGAGTACCTTAGATCTATCAGGATTCAAGGAGGGTGGGGAAGGTCAGGCGTAACTAGTAGGGACGCGATGTGTGAAAAAGGGCCTAAAACAGCTCCAAATCCGCCATTGCTTACATGGGAATGAGTTAAACCCGCTTGATCCACATATACAAGACAATTCTGACAGTGATCCCAATTTAAAAAAAGAATTAGCATTATATTGTGAGCTTTTCAAACAATACACAACGTACAATGGGCGAAAGAGGGCATACTACAAATTGTAAACTATGAAACACCTACACACTAATTCAACCCATACATTACCAGCCACACATTCTATTTACCATACACTGAAATATTTAATTCCTACGCATTCCATCTCAAGACAGAAGGGAAGTACTAATTATAATCGAAGAGCTTAGGTTGTAAGATGAGGATCAATGAAATGTATTAAAACATCTTAATCATTCGGCAGCAAATTAGATGAAGAAGAAATAACAATGGCAAACACTGTCAAAGCTTACCTTTGCCTTCAAGTCTTGCCTGGGGAAGAACTCTGACTTGCTGGGCCTTCGGAAGACTTGAACTGCTGCCAACTGAGTCCAACTGGCCCATCATCAGAGGATTGCCAATAGTTGCTGCCGCCAGGTTCACAACACTGTTGGCAGAAGAGCAGGCGGAGCCGGTGATAGTGCTCTTGCTGTTACCCGAGTTTGTGGACACCACAACTTGCTGAGACAGCAGCTTCAAGAGCGATGGGTGGGCCCCATTGCCCAGCTGAGAGGTGGAAATGTTATGCGGGGTTTGCTGATTAAAACCGCTATGGTCTTTGACAATACTGCTAGAGGGCTGCTGTGGCCCTAAGGCCATGCTTTTGACCTGAGCGGTGAGGAGAGCTGGGCTGGGGATGAGCTGACCCATCTCCGTGCTCTGAGCCAGGACCAGGTTTGAGCCTGGGCTGCCAAGGATGACCTGTGGCGACTGGAGGAGCTGGGTATGCTGCTGGGGGAGGAAATTCACATTGGAAGACAAAGCCATGGATAATGGTGACTTAACATCATTTTTACACTCGATGCTGCGAACCTTGCTAGCTGGCTTACTAGAAGTGTCTGGGCTTTTGTGTTTGAGAAGTCCATTGGATTGTAGAGTAGAGACAATCTTTCCATCAGGAGGTAACTTGCCAGATTTGAAAGCTGCTGTCAGATGGGAGAGCTGTTTCTGCTGAGACGTGGGTTGTGCTGGTGCAAGGCGACTTTTGCTGCTATTCGCCATTGACTCCAAGCTAAATGTGGTTGTTGGGACTTGAGCAAATGAGTGAGATATGGAAGATGTTATTGCACAATGGGTTACAGAGACCTGACTCGTGCTGCTGCCATGGTAGGTCTTGGCATTGCCATTGTTGCTGCCTCTATGAGCTTTAGATCTTACTACAATTGCTGGTCGGTTATCTTCACAGGAATGCATGCTAACTGAATTATTATTATTACGCACACCACTTTGTATATCGCTTACACTAGACAATAATGAAGACGATGACAATGATGGTGACGAAATTGATTGGGGTATAAGTATTCCAGATGAGGCCTGAATTATAGTGTTATTTTTGCCACCCAACCCCTCCTTCAAAGAAATCAAATCTTCAGCTGCCGATTTTTCATTTTCAGTATAAATAGTTTCTATACCGCCAGTTGCTTTTCCCGGGTGGCTAGGGGACACACGACTGTGAGAATTTTGAAGCGGGGTATAGCCTAATGGTGTCGGTCTTGGTAAGATACTAGCCGTTGTCTTGAAACCGTTTGGCCGTGACGGCCTTTTTATATCAATTTTTGTTCCAAGAGGAAGAATTCTAGGTGAAGCCACAGAAACAGTATTATCTTTCCTGGGCTCAGTTGTCCATGATGATGATGTTGATGATGATGATGATGTTGATGGAGGTACAGCAACATATAAAGAGCTAGAAGATTGAGGTATTTTGGTTTTTTCTCGAATTTCTTTTACACCTGTCTGCGGTGCTTTGAAAGATTCACCTCCACTCGCATCACCTTGCTTTGTGACAAAAACTGGTGGCACAAAATCCTTTATATTACTACCCTCTTCCTCATTTCCGCCACCCTTACTCGAGACATTAGGGGTTATATGTCCAGTATTGGTGGTGGGAACTGAGGCAGGAACTTGGACTGGGCTGCTACAAAGGTCAATTGCAGCTGTCACTTCCTTCTTCAGGGTGGCCAGCACCTCACTCAGAATGTCATAATTCTTTTTCATATCTAGTTTTTCCTTGGCTTCAGAACTTTCTTTCTTGATTTCATAAGAACTATTGGAGTTTCGACGCTCATCACCTTTGACGGATTCATTGCTGTGTTCTGACCTGGCCATATAAGATTTGTTTACATCTTGCAAGTGCTGAAGTTCTGTGCTCAAGCGATCTACGTTTGCCAACAGCCTATGCTGATCAGTGTCTGTTCTGTCCTGACTTGTGTGCTGAAAGAAGCCATTCTGTGAATCAAGAAAAACAAAAATAATGTCAGTTTTACAAAGGATTCTGAGTACTTTGGTCCTCAACAATGCTCTTATTTCATCCTTATCAATTTTAGGCTACTTTCCTTGATTTACAGGGATTAGCCTGAGATAACGTATCTCTATCCAAAGCCATTCCTAATTCCTAAATAGAATTTCGTTCTTTATAATTTTATTTTGTCTTAATTTAGATCTACTTCTTGGTCTACTTCTTGGTCTCTGCCCCCCTCTACTTCTATTTTCATCTTGTCTGATCTGTTCATCACTATTTTTTTCTAAGAACGTCTCTCAACCCAGATGGACAAAATATTCAACCCACTGTGGAAGAGAAAAAGCAGTTTTTCTTTTTGGACAGGGTCGGAACACTGAGTGCAGCAAGCATGAACTCAACCACCGAAAGCAGAAAACCGTTTTAGGGAGATCTGGGGGACATGTTCCCCCACAAATATTTATTGTGAAGTAGAGAATAAAGATTGCATAATAAATGGGCAATTTTTGCGACCCGCAGTCTTTCACAAGAGAAACAGAAACACCTTGCTATACAGAAATCAAGAAAAACCCAGAGATGAAACTGAGTGCAATTAAGATTGCACAAAATTTCTAAATACCTTGCAAATGGTAAGGGAAAATCAAGAATACAGGTTAGACATGGCCCTATTGCTTTCTTCATTACCCAATCAAAAATCAGATTCTATTCTCTCAGCATTATCTATGATATAATGATTTGTATTTCTTGAAAATGAAGCATAATGATTAGGCCTATACGAAGGTAGGTATGTGAGTGTAGTAGGAATGTATTTGCAAAGAATGAAGAAAAGAACATCAATATTTGGTTTTTATAATTTTTTAGTTGATCTAAATGCAGCGACACAATTTCCAGATTTCCCGCAACCCAGTAAAAATAAAAATATTTACTAACCTTGCTCGCCTTCTTTTTGTCCATCCTTTTCCTGTACGTCGATACCTGTACATAGAGGCAAAAAAAAAGTCATAATTATTACCAATCCTAAATGGTACACACAAGGAAATCATAATAATTACCAATTTACCAACTGTTTAAAATGCAATAACTATGTACAACATGGCAGCTTCAATTCATTAAGATCATCACCATCATCCGATTTTTGATAAGTGTCACTGATCTCAGAGGTTTAGGCTCATCTTGTTTCATCTTGTAAGCAGTTTGGAAAAAGAAATGTGACAATCAGTGTAATGTGAAAAGAATTAATTTTAAACAACCACAGTGATGCTTACAAATATAAAGATTTGGGGACAAAAAAAAATCTGTCGCAAAATCACAAAAGAGAAGACTAATTCTAACAATGTGGTTTTAAAATAACATTCATCTTTTTTGTTTTATTTATTTATTTATTTTTTGTTTGAAGGGGAGAGGGGGGGGGGGGGTGTTCGCTTCTGTTCCTAATTACATGTTAACCCAAGACACAATTTCCGTCTTTTAGAGGCTCTTTTTTCTACTAATTATTTTGGCACCAAAAAATGTTTATGATCAGATTTGCTTTTACGGCTTGCTGGGTTTGCAGCCTCCTTATTCTATGCCATTGAAGAAAACAGCCGTATGACAGGTAGTAGCACGGTATCATTAATAAGAAAATTTCCCTAATCCGAGAGATAATCTATCATTACCTATCAACTATACATGATGAAGAAGTGAGATGAGCTCAATAATATCATATATTAAACAAGTTTTCATTATATAGAATATTAGATCATCATCATCACCATCATCATCCATTTCTTTATTTGTTGTCCCTTATTACAGAGATTAGCTTGAGACACTACTTGTCTATTTAGGGATCTCATTCTCATTTGTTTTGGAGTGAAATTTTACAGTCGGTTGCTCTTCCTGTCACCAATCAGACTGCTATAGACAATGGATAATGTTTGCCTTCTCGAAAGTAGGAACTAGGCCTGGACAAAATCCAAATTTATCGGTCATTCATCGGAAAGGGAAATACGGCCTCCCAGTTCCGCGAACCTCGGACCCATAATGTAGACTGCGTTCCAACCGCCGTGTGGCCTCATGAAACCTCCGTTCCTAAAAAAATCTAGGGGGGTCACTGGTGGTCCTGCAAAGTGGGGGTGAGGTGTCAATAAGAAGGAGAAAAGGGTGCGAAGACAGAGCACGCACTGGTACTACAGAGACGACTTGTGCCGTATCTGTAGGGCCGGCAAGCGACGCGTACTAGCACCAGGCAACATTTTCCGCCAGGTCCGAAAGCCAAATGAAGCCTCAGTTCCCAAGAAAAGTCATCATTTTCCGTTTAGATCCGAAGTTCGGAACTGAGGCCAGTCTTCATTTCCGCCGTCCTCGTTGAGTTCCGCAGAAAGTGGACCTGAAGCGGAAAGACGCCTAGGCCTCGTAGGAGCTTACGACGCACTGGGTTAGTGACCTCATGAGGTAAAGCCACGTAAGAAGAGAGAGGGAAGGGAGTCAAATATCAAGACAGACAACTTGACAAAATTTTAAAGAAAAGAAGAACATAGGAAGAAACCCACCTTATAATCATGCTCAGTTTGCAGGGCAGAGATCTGGGCCCGAAGAGAGCTAGTCTGTGAACGCAACTCCTGGTGGCGTAGGACCACATCCTTGGCCTGGCTTATCAGTTCACGCGGTGAATCTGCCTTGATGCCCATCTAGGAATGGGAAATATAACAAAACTTAAATCAAGCAATCTAAATAAGAACATAATACAACGAATGTACATAAAATTACTGCATTATCAACAACAGATTTAACTGGAGTTTATTTCACCTACGTGCGAATGTACGTACTACATACATACATACATACATATATATACTTTACCTCTTTTAATCGTTCTTTGATCAATCCAACACCATTTTTTTGAAGAATGGAAATATCTTTTTCTAATGTCTCAGCCTTTTCGCTTAGCTGTGCATTTTTATACTGGGGAGAGAGAGAGAAAAAAATGTAATTACCAATTTCCAGTTCTCAGTACTAGACGTTTTAGTACTATACGCCGCCAAACAGTCATTTGGATCTAATTTGCCCATTTTGTTATTAGACTCTACTTTACATTTTCTTTCACATCAATTTAAACACAAAACTAGCAGCTTCTCAAAAATAAATAGAACGGAAAAAAAAACCCCAACCCCAACCAATCTTTAAATCACCAATTGCCACACACATTCGTCTCTCCTTCTCTCAGTTCACTTCTCCCCTTGCATCGACTATTCTTTACATTTTTACACTTTTCTGTTCTCTAGAAATTGAGATAGCAGGCATTTCCTGTTTAAGAGTAAACCCTTTTGGCAAGCTTTTGAAGTCTGTTCATGAATGATCACATGACCATAGACTTTACCTGCAATGCTTATCAGGGAAATTCCTTAGTCATTGTAGCAATTATTTCTATCTCCTTTGTTTTTGCACAGGGTGACCAATGTTGCAATCTTTCATATCATGAAGTTACTGTAAATCACTTGACTGACCTGATAATTGAATCAATTTGGGCTTGGCATATGACCCGCCACCTGACAACAAAAGTGAGAGATAATCCTAACATATTTTACTCACTAGTAATGAACGTAATAAAAGCCGAGTTGACCATTAAAATATACCTTCTCCTGCTTGATCTGCAGCATCAGCATTGCCCTAAACTGCGGGGTCTGCATAAAGGTGAGGAAAGACAGGTACCGCTGCTTCATTGTTTCTGTGTAGAGAGAAAAAAAACCATGATAATGTTGCATTACATTTGGGCATTTGACAAAGCACATGTCAATTTCAAAACTCTTGAGCTGTGATGGATTTTTAAAAATTTTGATTTGAGTTAAAGTTTTATGTCACTTGCAACACAAATAGAGCTGTGATGGGACCTAATGAAATGTAAGCTACCAGTACATGGTGTACTCTCCTATATCACAATCCTTAAAATTAGCTGCTTCATCTGTTCTTCATGCTGTTGTCCTTGATTACAAGGGTCAGCCCGAGAGATCACATTTCAAAGTTCCTTCCCAAAACCCATGACCATTTTCAAGATTTCAAGGTTTCAAAGAGATTTTCAAAAAATTCAAGCTGGCATATTAGCACTATCTATTTTACATCCTGTCTAAATTAACATGGATTGGTTAAAAAACAAAAGGGCTGCAATTACTAAGCGTCTTGGTAGTAGTTGAGTTAAGTTGAGTTGAGTTGAGTTGAGTTGAGCTAAAGTTTTATGTCACTTGCAACACAAATAGGTTATATAAGTGACAAAATGTGTCTTCAACTCTCAAAGCACACTGAAAACACAATCAATAGAATTGAGTCCATGGTGAGGGTTGGTGACTCCTAACGAATTGTGTTGCCCTGTGGTATACTGCAATGCCACTCATCAGATGATAACACATCCATCCTTCAGACTAAGTCTGAAAGTGTGCAATTAGAGTGAATGCCTGAGAGATCTATGAATTTTCTTTTATAACACAGAGGAGCTGATTGTAGAAAACATGAAAACATTGTAACTGTATTGCATGTGATGTCATTTTCTAAAAAGAATGACATCCACGATGTACTATAGATCTATCTATTGTCTTTCTAAAGTCCAATATTGTTTCTGTTTGAGGCTGCATTCTGAGTTGAGTTGAGTTAAAGTCTTATGTCACTTGCAACACAAATAGGTGTATTAATCTATCCATGGAACAGAGCATATCAAAGTCCTCAACTGCTACCTTTGACCCCCAGCATATTTTGCCTGATCACTGCCAGTGCATTTCCAGCCTCCACAGCACTAGATTCGGCATGGTAATCACACTACTCTTCAACTCTCACAACTGTCAATATTGTCTGCTGAAAGCAGAGGCTCAACAGTCCTTGCTGACGACAATTCTCCAACTGAGGTAATTCTAATACTCATTTCTACTCCAGGCGATGCGCCATGAGATCAAACTTGTAATATGCGACGATGAATGAATATAGAGAAAAAACGCTCTATGCACTAGGCTACCGAGGTAAGCTGGTTTAAATCTAGATGTTTGGTCTCAAGTGCAGCGCAAGATATGAAGGTAGTTTTTATCACTTTTCCATCACTCGGAGCATTTTGGCGACGTTGTGAAAATGACTATATGGACTATTTTCCCAACAGAGTTCAACTCAGTCTAATCTGTTAGCAAATCCCTGGGCTGAGGGGAGCCAAACACGACTGAACACCATGTAGGTTACAATATATTGCATAACTTGCTGGCTACTATGGTGGCGGTCTCGATAGCTGCCGACCATCGCTTACGTGTATCTAGCATCTGCGTTTGTTGCCATTTTTTTGCCCAAAATTTGCCACAAAAAATGGCAAAAGTTGCCATAAATTTTCAAGCATTCAACTCTATGACGACATAGAAATATTTGATTTTGATTTGAGTTAAAGTTTTATGTCACTTGCAACACAAATAGATTATGTAAGTGACAGAATGTGTCTTCAAC
>JAUEKS010052505.1:0-10090 GCA_031762815.1 Tylodina fungina
GAGAAAACCGAAAAAAATCTTGGGTGAACCAGGGCTCGAACCCGCGACTTTTCGTCTTGGTCTTCTGAGGCCGGTGGTTTAACCACTACGCCACAAAGACCCCCGCAGCACAGCAATGTCCACATGCAACCTTAGCAGTTCGTTGTTAATCACTGCAGTCTTTCGAGCATTGATCAACTCCTGGAGATTCTCTGAAAGACTATTTGCTATTGTCATGGTCCATAAGTTCATGCAACCGAATCTCAGTGCTTTTTGGTTTTGTTGGCCAGGTTTGTTTCTTGAGCTTCTTGGTTATTATTTTTGTTTTATATTTATCTGGTGCATTGTTCACAGGCCGCTGGTCCCAGTATATGTACTTGTTACTAGCCATTCTCCCACTCCCTCACTTAATCATTCATATCCCTGGGGCATGAGAAAGAGAGCAAAGAAAGAGTAAGTTAAAGGAATGGAAAGGGAATAGGAAGAAAACAAAGAAGGTCACAAAACAGGAAGAGGAAGAACATCCATCAAACACAAGGATTTTAAATCTTTAAATCTCTTTATTATTACATATATATGTAAAAATCATGGCCATCAAATTAGAAACAACAATGGTAGCAAACAAATCAGGGAGATGTGATAAATGTAGATAGTTTGGGTAGTAATTATTCGGTAGCTCCTGATTTGTAAATTTTCATCCTTCCATACTGGCCATATCGACCAGCATAGAACAGTGATCCGCATACTCAAGCCATTGTAAAAGATCAATATTTGGAAAGGAGCAAGCTACAACATATTTATCTGGTTAGTACCAAAAAGGGTATCTGGCCATATATAATGATAAACCCTTAGACTTTGTAGCCCAGGCTTTTACGTCTTTGTTCTTCCCACGCTTCGCTGCCCCAGACAGCTTTCTTGTTTTCATTTCCCAAACGCTGGCTGAGAAATCAGCCTTTTTCTGCATGAGGTGGGTGTTACAAGTGGACATCTGCTTAGTTTGAGTACTGGGTTGCGGTGTGATTGGAAGTTCAGAGGATCAAGACAAGGATAGCAGCATTGAGTTATATAACATGAGCCATGTTGTGGCAAAAATTAGCTGAGATCAAAAAGAGTGTGATAATCACAATGAATATGTCTATGGATAATCAGGTTTGCAGTACCGTAGTGCGGGTTGATTAGAGTTCTCGCCCTAAATTGTCAACACTTCGAATCATAAATGAAATCAGCTGACCGGCCTGGGCAACAGGTCACGTTGGGCCAAGCCATGCACAGGTAAAGCAAGCCTCAACTTGGCGGTGTGTAGGAGATGTTATATGCATTGTGTGTGTTAAAAAACACTGAATAGTGAACCTCAGGGAAAACAGCGCCCCCCCAAAAAAAATTAATTTACTGCTGCAATATTTTATTCTTTCTCTCATGGTTTCCGCCTATTCTTCTTCAAGAGCCAAAACCCCAAAAGATGTAGCAACACTGTTCTTGGCAGAGCTCCCTCTTGATTGTAGACCAGTTTTACTGTCTGTTAGCACCACTCTGTTGCACTTAAAGATACTCAGATATCTGACAATTTCCAGATCCCAACTAGTCATATCAGTTACACAAAGGCA
Source organism: Tylodina fungina (assembly GCA_031762815.1). NCBI lineage: Eukaryota > Metazoa > Mollusca > Gastropoda > Umbraculida > Tylodinidae > Tylodina > Tylodina fungina. The sequence goes on from JAUEKS010052505.1 coordinate 1,584, forward strand.
CATTAGGCTGTTAAGCATTTGCTCCCAACTCCGAAACAATGAAAAAAGACCCCTGAAGGATCAGACCCACCTCTAAAATCATGAACAGCCAAAATGTTGTTGATGATAAAGTAGAAAGAAAAAAGAACACAATAGAATCTACCCTGAGCTAAGTGTACAAGGTAAGCCCTTTCACAATAACTCACTATCTTTTTCTCCGTGCATCTCTCTCACTCATAATTTAATTAACGAAAAACCCTTGCATCATTTGTTTCTCCCATCTCTCTCATGCTCTCCGTTGTCCAACATGTAAGCAGGCTTGTAAGTGAGGATTCCTCTCTGGTCAATGTACTGCAGCAGGGGGTTAGGATGGGTGTTGTCCATACTGCCCAGTGATGTGTACCTGATGGGTGGGACACCCGGACAAAAAATATACACACAATTTTCAAGAAATGTAATGCACCGGCGAAGGACATAAAACCTAAATGTGAAAAAAGAAGGGCAAAGAAATTTCACTTAAGATATTTCCTCTAAGACAGAGTTGACACTACACGACAGAATGTTCGACCATTACGGTCTGCCATCGATAGCCACATACATACATACATACATTCATACATTGGGATAGCAAATCATTCATTATTGGAGCCAGGTTGGGTCACCACAAAATTCGCTGTGCTGAACCCTGATAAAAGTAGAAGCCCAAAGAAAATGAAAGAAGCCCCTTGGTACAAATATTTAAGCTCACAACAACACACACTAAATTTAACAAGATAACATATTATATAAGGTAAATAATCCCTTTTTAAAGATACCAGCGATCTTGGAGAAAAGGAATATAAGTATAAAGAGACAATTAAGCTTATGTTTGACAATCCAAAGAATATCAGAGACGATCAGCTACCATTTCTATTTTCTTTAAATGGTGAGGATAATGATGTCCTACTTAACTGAAAAAGCGAAACAAACAAAGAAATCCTAATCATGGCCATGACAAAGAGATCTTAAATGGAGCCATCCAAGAGAGAAAACAATCTATCATGTATAATGAAGCAAATCTTTGATAAATTGACATTGACTTGTTCAACACCAATAATTTAAGAGTGTATTTGAAAAGATGTGACGTGGTTTCAACTCACTGTATAGTTTAACAGAATCTACTACAAAGAAACAACTCTTGGAAAATAATTTCACCCAAAGACATGAAATAAAATTTAGTGAAATTTAAATTAAAAAACTGATGGAATATGATTGCTTTCCTTGGACTTCTAATTGTACTATTCTCAGCTAACTACACAGATTCCTGGGGGTGCTGTGGCCGAGCGGATAGAGCTCCTGACTGCGGACCATGAGGTTCCCGGTTCGAGTGCCACCAGCGGCACATGTGTTTTTTCCTTAAACAAGAAAATTTAACCCATTGCTTCACTCAACCCAGGTGAAAACGGGTACAGCTTCGGCTGGAAAAGTATTCGCGATAGACTAGTATCCTATCCAGAAAGTGATGGATAAAATCTGTCACTGTCCGCCTCATACTACGGAAACCGGGATAAGCTCCGGCCCTATGAGCTGAATGGCTCGGAAGGACTACTACTAGTACTGTGATGAATAGTTTATGCTGTCTTTCCCAATTTTTAACAAGTTTATATCTAAAAATCTTGTGAGTGATTTCTCCAAAATCCATCTGCTTTTCCCATATATTTCACAGAATGACCAAAACCCAAGCCCACATTTTCACTATTAATATAATGCCACATGGCAGTAATTTCCAACAAACAAATTGCACTTTTAAGTTGACTTCCATATATTTGGTTTTTTTAACAGAATATTGAGTCCTATGTTGTTTATAATTGGTCAACACCTACAATGACATGTACTCTTTCATTTTCTTTTCCATTTGAATCATTACTTACTGTTTTGTTTTTCTCTCTTAGCTACTTCTGGCGCAGGTTCAATGTCTGTTTGCTTCATTAGTTTTGGTTGCTCCTGAAAAAGAGAGTAGACGAGTGTAGTACATGTAGAACAAGTAGTTCTGTTCATACATGCAATCTTTCAAAATAATGTCAACGCCATATTTGTTTGCTCAAACAATGAAATTAATTACAAAAGAAAAGGACGACTGTCGAGAACAAAACATTGCTCACTTCTTTTTTGATGCTGCCGTCCTCTTTCTTAATGCTTCCTTCCTCCTTTTTGTTATCATCAGCTCTTGACCGCAGTTTGATAGGTCCACTACCAAAGATATTACCCAAACCAACGCCAACCACTTTCTTGCCCTTTATCGCTTGGAAGTCATCCTTATCAGCTGGAGAGAGAGAGAGAGAGGGAGAGAGCATAGAAAGTGACTATGCAATATCTGAGAATATTTATTTACAAATGCCTGAACAAGAAAACATCTTATTCTTCAACTAATCATTTCATCTATGTCCATGTTATTTGCCATTTTTTCGGTCGAAATTTGTCATAATTTGCAGCAAATTTTTTTTAAATTTGCCACAAAATTTGTTGCAAAACGACACAATTTACGGAAAATTTGACGCATAACATCACAATCAGCATATATAATTTGCCCCCAAAAATACTACCTTAGTAACAGAACAAAAATAGTACAGAAAAGAAAAAACAAACAAATTTTTGTACAAGTTTCATACCGCTAGGAGTAGGCTACGAGAAAACTGTAATTATAAAGTATAAAGTAATAAAGATAAGAAAGCAAAATAAGAATGGTAAATTCTTAAAACCCTGTATTAATATAGTTCACCATATTTTATGAACATAATTTAAATGTAAGAGAGACTAATACTTAGGGGTGTGTGTCTAAAAATCAAGAGAACTAAAGTAATGGCATTATTACATAAATTCAGAGCCACAATTAGTACATGTAAATTTGGAAAGAGCCCAAATAATAATGTGCTGAAAATCTATTCAAAAAATGAAGCATCACAAAACTTATAAAACAAAAACAAAAAAGTCTTGATGTTGTCCTCTGTGAGTTGACGCCTTCTGCTGGAAACAAGCAAATTATATAATGAGAAGCTTCTCTCAGCATCAGCCGATGTGCATGTGGCCATGCTGTACTTCAATGCAAGTGATGCCAACACAGGGACACGCGACTCTACAGACTTCCAAAATAACCTGAAAATTTATCTCTCTTTTTACATGACTGACAGCTTCAGGGGCGATCTTCTGAGTGTACAGAGTAAATTCTGAGGATGGAACATCACAAAAAATTTGGAATACTTCCAAAAGACGAAATATCAGTGGACATAAATGAAACACAACGAGGGTTAAATATCCTCAGTTCTTTCATGAACTTAATGCCTGGTTGGCCCTCTGCAGTCATGTATTTCTTGAGCTTCAAATGAAGTGCCTGGTATGCCTCAGGAAGCGATTCTGACAACCAGTCTTGTCCACATCATTGAGAGCACTCAATGGTGAACTCCTCTCCATCATAGCGACTCCTCTCAGACGGGAACATAAATTCCAGATCCTCAATTGCTATCCAAACCTGCAATAGTCACGAGTGGGACCTCCTAGATCTAGTTTATAGCCCGTCTCCGATGGGGCTTAGGCGACAAGACTCCTCACTACCATCATAAAAGTAACGGAAATGGGGTTTCTGAGAGGGGGTTTCTGGGAGGGGGTGTTAGGATTTTAGGGTTAGGGTTGTTGTTTTAGAGTTAGGATTGGTTTTTAGAGTTAGGGTTGGTGTTTTAGGGTTAGGGTTAGAGATATCTCCTTGGGTTTGTCTTTAGGAACCAAGTTTTCTTTTTAAATTGCGAAAATTTGCGCGGGAGTCAGAATTTGTGGAGAATTTGCGGAACAGAGACCAGGTTTATACCAACATACGGAGCACAATTTTCGAAAATGACGACAAATGCACAATGAAATGCGAAGTAGGACAAACCAGTTGCAGACGCAGCTGTGTCCACTTTATCCTTCTCCTCGACCACAGGCGGGGAGGCCACTGTCGTCTCATCAGATGAACTTGGCTCTTCAATCATCTCCACAAAGTTGGAAGGGAACACCCCATGTTTGCCATTGAGAGAGCCTTCCCACCAGCCCTCTTCAACCTGAAAAGTTTTAATGGATATGGATAGCATTTATTGAAATAACCCGCCTCTGTTAAATGCAGTGAAGCCTTTTAATGTACAAACTACTGGTGTTTCCCTTTTTTCCTTTGGGCTATTTTTATCTAGGAATAAATATGTATATATTGACATCAAACAACAGAAAATAAAACATATATTCCATGTTTTGTGTAGGTAGAAACATACTCTTTCTGTGGAAAATAAAGAGCTTTGATGTGCTTTCAATATTGCCTGAATGGATTAACACTGGATAAAACTGATGTACATTTATATTGTTGGCTTCTGGATGTAAACAAATTTAATTTCAACCTACCTCTTTGTGAAAATCAACAATGTCACCAACAGCCAAATCCAGTTCATCATCATTGTCCTTCTTGTACTCAAATGTCACTTTACACTTTTTCTTTTTTTCTGGAATTAAAAAAAAAAGAGTATTTTAAAATATTCCAACTTGTCACAGATTGCCTCTTTAAAAATGTTACAATATGGTTATTTATCATGGTTTAAAAAATTATTTGTACAATTTATTTACAGACGGCTGTGCCGCACAGGAAAAAAATAAAAGACATCAGATGTATTAAAGAAATGCTCTGCTTGAAGTCAAATATATCCTCTTTTTTTTCTTAAAGACCACAATATTCAAGTGGATAACAATCAGAGATTAAAAACTTAAAACGACTGACCCTTTTCCCTCATTCATATTCTATGTTTGTAGAAATGTTATATATACTTCATTTTGTCAATAAATGAACATAAAGAAATCATAATGGTGTGTGTCACAAAGAAATTACAGATCTCATACCTTAACTGATAGTTAATCACAATTTTACAACAGTTTACAGGGTTAAGCTTAACTTTCAGACTGCATAGCCCGTGTTTTTCTGTCATTGTTTTACCAACTCTTCGGTGTGTACGTAGGATCGAGAAACTCTTCGTTTCCCCCCTTCATTTTGCTGGGTATGATGGATATTCCTGCACGAGGTGGATGACCTCACATTTTGGTCTTCTATCTCATTTCTTTTGTTAAGTTGCACAACATTTCTGATTGGTCAGACACTCGGCCACAGTGAAAGAATGCTTATTTGCATATATGCTGAGCAGTTTTCTCCTTTTTTGTGCCAACGCCGTGATCTTGTAGAGTTCACACCTTTTGATGATGCCCTTGTCACTCTGTGTGATTCGACAACTTAGTCATTAGCTGCTGGCTGTGCGGCCAATATCATCATATGCCTAGACACGTGTGTGAGATGTGATCTGCATTCAGACTTCAGACGGCTGTGCATGATCACTGAAATTGAAACCTCATTCTTCACACGTTGTTGGCGGGAGTTACTGTGGATGTGGATAATATATACAGCAATGCTTATAGAATAATGATAACAACCACTGGACAAAACATGCGTATGAGAAAATGATAAGAACCTTTCTTTTTTGGTGGAGGACCCATGGGTACACCGTCTTTGAATTTGTTGGCCAGCTCTCTCACAGACTTTCTCTGTGCCGCTTCCCGCTTTCCTTCACGTAAATCACGGCGCTTTACCAACTTGATACAACAATATGGGAAGAAAGAAAACACAGAATAGTAAAGCCTAGGTTCACACACTAACACACTAATATGTCTGCAGTGTAATAAATAGCGCACATAAGTTGTAACTAATGACAGTAGTAATACAGAGCACTCATGGGAGTATGAGCACTGGGTGGTGCATTGCATGACCCTAGAAAACTTTTTAGGTCTATGCTTGACTGCTTTAAGAATGGTCTTTAAAAATGTAAGAATTTAACAAGACCCTAAATTTCATTTCACGATTGAGCCGCATCACAAAATGTGAAATCAGTAGCTATTTTACTTGACGTATGGCGCGGGGGGGGGGAGGAGAGAGGAGGGGGTGTGAAGAGGAATCAAGCTTATTGTCGGTGAAAATGCCAAAACGTGTAAGTCCGAAAAAGCTGGTTCATTTGTTTTTGTACCAAAAGCATGGGTATCCTTCTCTCGACCCTATAAATTACACAGTGTGCCAAACATAACATAGGAAATCCCGAAAACGTCAAAAAAAAACAAAGCGTGTAACTCTAAAACTGAGAGCCAATCCGTGTAACTCGGTCATGAGCTCTTCCTGTGTTCCATGCGTCAAGACCGGTATTTTGTTTCTTCATGTTCGCTGTCCTACATGGAAAGTTCATTTTTATATAATGATTGAAAACAATTCAAATTGAAAATATGATAATATTATAGCATCACATTTGAAATCATTTCTTTCTGATACCAAACCAAGTGAAATATTGTTCTTTCAATCAGATTTCAACCGACATACACGGTTTGCCCTTAATATACAGGGGTAGCCGTTTTCACCAGGACAGGTCGCCCTACTATTTCCACTGACTTACACGCTTTGTACCTCAGGCTGAGTCTGTGTTTAAACTGTATTGAAATCATGTATTGAAGTAGATCTAACAATAATATTATCTAATTCTGGTTTAAATTCTATATTCTATATTACAATACATTGTGTTTGTTAAGTCAAAAACAATCACAAATAATATATCATGCCACAAACAATTAATGCAGATAGTGAACAAACCAGTCAGTTTTAAGCTGTGTCTTGAATGTTAACATCTGACATCAATGTCATTATTTCAGGTGAAACTCATCAGGCTGTTTATACATTGGATTTTTCAATTTTCAACTATTATTACATGTACGAGGGTAATGTATTGCTTACTTTGTGCTGATAGTGGGACTTGAAAGATGTCTTTAGTGTAGTGAACTTTGGCCTGTTAAATTTTGTGAACATTTTTATAACAGAAGTCCCAAGCAATTATAATCAGGAAAAAAATATTATATTCACTGGAATGGCTATTATGTCAATTCTTTTCAACTTCTTTTAATTTTGCACCAACTCCTAGTCAAGAGCACAAACCTAATGGGATCCAATAATCTGCGTATAGTGGACAGTGATGAAGACACGCTTGAAAAATCAAGACGGTGATTTTAGGGAGGAGAATAGAGAAATTGAGATGGTTGTAGTTGGTGGACAAGAGGTAGCAGAGCAAACTCAAGATGACAACAATGCATATAATAGAACATACCCAGATGATGACAACGGTTGCATGCCAAGAAAAGAACAGGTGAATCAAAGACGTGAGAACCAGAGAAGAAAAAGAGAACAAGGGAAGAAATATGACGGAAGCCATCTATCCAAAGACATAAAAAATATGCAGCCAGTAAGAAGCCTTCAGCCACGCTGCAGCTGTAAAGCATCTTACCATAAATATAAAGTATTGACTGAAGAGGAAAGAAAAAGAATATATCGCATGGAACATGACGTGGGATTATTAAAAGACACATTTTGTTAAGCTCCTCATTAATGTCAATAATTTTAAAGAAAGAAACACAGGTTCCGAGACATCAAGGAGAACAGCAATGCTGACTTATCATCTGAAGACTTCCACACAACACTTGAGGGTGTGTGAAATAATGTTACAGAATACAACTGGATTGCGTCAATGGTGGATACTGAACAAAGTGGGAAATGAGGTCCAAGAGCAGAGTCGTGCCCCTGAGAGAACTCTACCCTCGAGATAGAGTTTATTACCGAATTTTTAAAAAAGTCTAGCAAAAATTCTTTCACATTATTGCAGATCATCAACATCGAAAGAATATTTAGAGCCTATATTTGAAAGCTATGCCGAGCTCTATGAGAACTGCCAACCCCAACACAACAAAAGTCATACAATTGGGAGTAAAACATCATACAATCCTGAAAAAAAAAAAACGTACAATTTCTCCGCGAGCATAGAAACGCAAAATTTACAGTGTACGCTTTTTAAAAAAGCCGTTCTTACCAAAAAAGATATGCTTGCATTGAAGGGTAATCACCAGCATTCCAACAGTTTCATTATAGGGCTATATAGAAGCCTATAGGCAAAGCATCTATACACTAGATCTATACAGGTTGTTAGGAAGCATCATAACTGCCTAGCCAAAGAGTCAGCTGCGGCTGACTTGACTTCGAAAAGCAAGTCCCTGAATGCCGCAGTGTGGCTATTCTAGAAAGATTTCTGTAGATTTATTCTACATATCTACATTTTCTCAATATAGGCCTAAATGTAGACAGTAGGTCCAGACTAAAATATCATTAGATCTAGATATAGAATCTAATCTAGATTAGATCTAGATCTAGATTCTAGATCTAGATATAATCTAGTTCTGAAGACCTACATGTGTGTATATATGTCTTTGTATGTCAAATAGCCTATAGATTCTGATGTCTAGATCTAGATTTTCTAGATATCTAGATCTAGATCTAGATCTAGATCTAGAACTAGATCTACATTCTAGTTAGATTTAGAATCTAGCAAATAGATATCTAGATCTCGATTTGGATCATCTAGATTAGGCCTAGGCTAGATCTATAACTTTAAGATGTATCTATAACT
>JAUEKS010052616.1:0-10089 GCA_031762815.1 Tylodina fungina
TGCTGTTGTAGGTCCTGGATTCCTTTCTCGAGGTCCTTTGCCTGGTGAATAAAGCTTCCTCTTTTCAAGCGTTTCTTTGCTGTCTGACTCATTCGTTCTTTCATGGGGTGGTTTGGGAGTCTTTTGAATTTAGCTGCTTGACAAGTATTTTTATATCCCTTCTAAAAATTGCAACGATTCGCGACAAAAAACACCCCACACAAAAAAACAACAACAAGAAAACAACACACAGAAATTAAATAATAATAATCACAAATTAAAACATAAATAAATAGGCCTAATTTATGACAAATAATCATAATAAATAAATGAAAGATTGTAAAAAAAACAACAAATTATTTAAAGTTGCAAATAATTCTAATTTATTATAATTATACTTTGTAATTGTAATCATTATAATGAAATCTTAAAATGTAAAATAACAAAAACAATAATTAAACTAAATAATTTCTGTACAACACTTTCCATCACAAAAATCAAACACACAACATGCCACATTCAAACCGAAATCCTCATCCATACAGCTGACCTAACCACCGGCCATACATGCAGAGATACACTTAGCTGCACAAAAAAACAAAACAAAGAACATGCATTTTAATGAATATATCATCTATCATCGACAGATGGATTTAAACATTTGAGTACAAAATTATGCATTAATATAAAATGATATTGAAAACACTAAACAAACAAACAAAAAAAATAATAAGGCAAAAGTACAACTCAACATTTCTACACAGAACTTCTCTTTCCCTTACCATCATATTGGTCTAGTTGCAGACTAAAAATACAAGTTGTAATAAAAAAAAAAGTAACGGTTCATGGAAGGGACAAGAACTAAAATACTCATTTATGATAAAAACAAAGGTGAAAATGAGGTTATTTAATTTCTTTAAAAGTTTAAAGTTAAGAAGCCTCATAATGAACAATTTTCATTTAAAAGTCACAAAAAAAAAGAAAAAGAAAGAAATACAAATAATAATAATAATAATAAAAAAAAGTTTAAGAACAGGGTTATGCACGAAATGTCCGGAAACTTAAGCAAAAAAATCAAAACCGACAAAACCGTTATAGCAAAGAAAGACACTTGAGTGTTTCTTTACTTAAGCTCCTTCTCCTTGCTGACAGAATTAAATTATAAATAGAAAAACTTCGTTCTGCATCAGCAGAATTCACAGTTTAACAAATAAATCTTTTGGCCAGGGCTGCCAGTGCAGGAACTTCATCAGTGACAGAAGCCCAGAAAGTATGGACATCCAAAGTAGAAATTGATTTCTTGATGGCATTTGGGGCAAGAACATTGACATACGTCTGGATTTCTGCCTCTGGTACATCCTCAATGCCCTTCAGGCTTGTCAGCTCCTCGACATCAGAAACAAAAATAGCCCTGGAAGGGTTGAAAAACTGGACTTGATGTAAAAAATGAATACCTAGCTGACCTTCTTCTGTTAAATATATGTCTCTTCTGCCTATCTGTGGGGGTTGTTATAAGCCCTGTTTTAGGGGGTTTCTTCAGAAATTTATCCATTGTAATGATGATGACACTAATACACGCTGTAAGGTCGAACTTGGCCTTGTTAGACGTTTGAGTTTTATTGAAATCAGGAAACTGAACTAAAAGTAAGACTTCCGAGACAAAACATGAAAGGAAACTACTCAAGATTAATAAAGTACGCGTTTGTTTAGAGTTTCGAACTTTTTTTCGTATATTTATCATTTTTGTGTAACGAGTGCGAAAAATTGCAGAAATTGCGAAATATTGCAGAAAATATAAAAAACGCGGGTGCAATTAAAAAAATCTCATGAAAATCGCGGCCGTAAGTGCGGCCGCAGCTCGCGATTAACCGGGGGGCCAGATAAGTAACTCTAATAAAGTTAGGCCTACATCATAGTGATGTATTAATTTCTGCGTCGTCATGTGGGGCACATCAAACTGATGTGTCAATGGACGCTTTGTCAACGGACACATCGAATCGATGTGCGATAAATCGTTTTATTAATGTTTTAGAGGCCTATTAATTATAACCGCGATTAACCGGGGGGCCAAATAAGTAGGTCTAATAAGGTTAGGCCTACATCATAGTGATGTATTAATTTATGCGTCGTCATGTGGGGCACATCAAACCGATGTGTCAATGGACGCTTTGTCAATGGACACATCGAATCGATGTGCGATAAATCGTATTATTAATGTTTTAGAGGCATATTCATTATATTATTAAATTTATTAAAATTATTACTATAATGGACACATCGAATTGATGTGTTATAATGGACGTTTTGTCAATTGACACATCGAATCGATATGTCAATAGACGCTTTGTCCCCAGGTGTCCGAATAATGATGGCCTCGCAGGAAAACTTGCCGATTGGCCATTTTTAACCCTTAACCTCGTTTTATCAACTCTTAGGTGCTTGTGACGGATAAATCCGCCTTTGTTTTCCCCCTCCGTTAGCTGCGTGTGACAGATTTTAATTGTTGCATGATGAAGTATGATGTGAGCCTTGATCACTAATTTCTAAATACAGCATTGAACACAGTGATTTAAATTTGAAAATATATGAATGTTTTAGGTTGATGATCTGATCGTAACCTGTTCAACACTCAATTCTATTCTAATGTTTTTCCTTGCATGATGTAAGCTACAGATAGCATTATTATGGGTCTTGTCTGGTGGGCACTATATCTTTTCAGTGATTGTCAATTTTGGATGTAAAAGCATGGCATGGGCACTGACATTTGAACCAGAACTAGCTCTAGATCTGCACTGTCTATATCCGATATGGAGTTCCATTATATGTTGACCACTCTCTCAGTGAAATAATTATACCTGTGGTGGGATTTGCTCAATTTATACCTGGTTTCTTCGGGTGTATCAGTAGCTGTTGAGTTGGAAATTTGGGCGTTGACACATGTAGGCCTATGATGTACATACTTGAAGATGCCAATCATATCACCTTTAGTCCTCCTATGTTCCAGGTTTGGAAGGCACTGGCAGGCCAATCTATTGGGGTATGGTTTTCATTTGAGCATTGATATGAGCTTGATGGCTTTGTGTTGCTCCTGTTTGCTGTTCAATCGTAGTGTAGACTGCCAACCGGTATTCCTTGATGGGATAAACTAGTGACCTAAAAAATATAGCTTGATAGAGAGGTCTTCTGTGAGATAGTTAAGTGATCGTCAGATTATCTTATTGGGTTTAATAACACAGTTTAAGAAATAATTCTGTTTGTATTGTTTTCAACAGATGAACTCAAAGAGGACAAAAAGCCAAAGTAAGTGTTTCAAATCTTTTACATTTTTAAATGAAAAAAATTTTTTATCATACCGGTATTTGAGTGGTCCTCTGAAAACATGTGTACCAAAATGTGAAATAGAGACAGAAATATAAAATTTATCTAAACAATAAAAAAATAAGCTACATAAGGCAGTACATGCATGCAGATCCAAATCGTAAGAAATTAAAACAAAAAATTAAATGGCTATTTCACTGAAGGTCTTTGAACGTTGTTCATTTGTGAACGTAACAGTGGTTACATAGTAACCAAAACTTTTGAAGATGCAATCAAGATGAATCAATATTTTATCATCTTTAAAAGGCTTGTAAGTAAGATCAGGTCACATAGACATAAAAAAATAACAAGAATATTTATCATTAAAATGTTTATAATTAATATTGTAAAGTTTCAGGATGCAACATATAAATTGCTATATTTTCCCCATTCTTTCCTGAATAAAGAGTTAGAAAAGTAAAAAAAAACACTTCTATTTCATTGGCTGCATGAAATTTTACAAATCTGACTATTGTCAATACTTTCAAAAAGTTGTAGTGTATGAAATATACATGTAACAATTGTAATTTAGATCTAGTAACTATTACTGTTGTGACATGAATACCGCAACAGTTATTATCTTCTCTAAACTCTTGGGCAGCAAAATGTCTCTAAACTTTTAAAGAAAATAATTGTATGATAAATAATAATAAATTATTGACTGTAAGCTTACATGCCGCATTCATTGGATTATTTTACTAGATAAAGTTTCAAATGATCAGATATTAAAACATTATTAATGTAATCATTGTTACATGGTAACCATAATTCTTCAAAGTGTCTACATGTCCTTCCAAGATGGAATTGTGGCTTTAGTTGAATTGCCCATCCTACTCTGGCAATAGAATTTGGCAGAAATGTCTCGTGATCACAGTCATGACCAGATAATTTTATATAGTGCAATTATTATGATACAACTATGACAAATTTATCCAGAATTATGATTTAGATTCTAACTCTAGATCTAGATTTCATCTAATTTTTCCTTCCATGCATTATTGGATGGTTAATCTGTAATTTCACAAAACCAAAGCCATATATTAAGTTACTAATTTATTAGATTGAAAAACCAAAGAAAAAAAAGAAGGAAGCAAGAACGCACAATGCTTGTGTTTCTAGTCCGTTCATTACAGAGCATGAGCTGTATTACTAAAAGTTGCGTAAAGGAGAGTCGGGTTTACACAGTCTTTTAATATTACTTTAAAGGTTTTAGAAGAGCTCAGTTTGGAGAAAAGTAGTAAAGGAACAATATACCCATCGTTCATTTGCCAAAATGTAGACCCTGGCGAAATAAGGGGGAAAATGTTCTATAAAATAGTTGGCAGAGAAGATTGTTGCAGTCATTACAGAGGAAACCAAACCAGTAACCAAAACGTATATATTCACTGCTGGAATAAATCTTAAACATTCCAATCACTGACGTACACAGGAAGTAATCCCCCCTTGAGATGTACACGTATGAGTAAACAAAAATAATACATGTTTTTTCTTCAAATTTAAAACATTTTTACGTGTTCAGTTCTAGGTATCTAAATTTCAAATTAGTAAGCAACAAGACATCATACAGATAAAATGCATTGTTAAAAGCACACCACCTACATTGCGATGAATAGTGCGTCCCATGATCTGTCAACACATAACAAAGGTCATGCCTCATAAGAACTATAAACTGGTCCTTTGTTTAGCACGTGTGGGAGAAGTAACCACCCGAACCCTCTGTAATGGCGCTTTCATATAATTGCAGCTGGAGTCATACAGAAAAATGTATTACTATTGCCATGAAACAACTCAGCATGTGCGCGATCAATTCACATGTTTTTTTCCACTCATTTGCAAACTTAGAAACATAAGTATGGACTTTTCATAAACATAGCCAATCTATGTCTCAATCCATAGGCAAAAAAAACCCCACATCATTTTGAGCAAAACTATCATTACAAACAATTGAACAAAAAATCAGTCCATGAAACCTTTTGATTTCTCTATATTTTTATGTTTCAACTAACAACAATGTTCTAACATAGATCTATTTTGATTTAAAGTCTTATTAAATGAACACCCCTCCTTGGTACACATTTTCAGAGAATCATCCATCTGTTTTTCACACATAGTACATATAATTTGTCATACTTTACTGCTCGTTTACCGGCCGCTGGGAGCAGCCAATTGTCTTTGTAGTTCAACCAGTCAGATACTGGGAGTAGTCGATCAGTTATGTGGAGTTAAGATTTAAAGCATCAATTTGTGCTTTTTTCTTTCAGGGCAAGCAATACATTTTTCTAAATTTTTATTTGTCAACGAAGATTTACAATAATTGCATTATCTAATAATAATTCTTTTTTTTTAAAGTGTGGAAACGCCGCAGCGATCTTCCTCAGCCCTGCCCATTCCCAAACAAGCAGGATTTGTGGAAGCTGACAAATACTTCCTCCCCTTTGAATTGGCTTGTCAGTCTAAATGTGCTCGCATTGTGAACATAGCTTTAGATTGCTTACAGGTTAGTTTATGTAATAGAAGACAGACTAATGTCAATGAGTCACCCATGTATGTGGAGAACGGTTTAAGATATTGAGGTTAGGTAGTTGGAATTTAAGTTATATTTTGAAACTGATCAAATTGTATAAAATTGTATTATAAACAGGAAATTTTGATTATTTTTTGCACCCAGGAACAGTGGTTTGAATGGAGATGGTGTGTAGGAGTTTTTTGAGGGATTTCATGTTCGTTTTGCCTGTGATTCGCCTTTTGTACCTGATTTCAGGGGTTAGTGGAAGATGCCACTTTGCTTTAGGGGTCTTTACTCATTGTGTTGAAGTTAGCTATTTATTGCGGGATCCCTTCCTGATGCTAACTAGATTGTTATAGACAACTAAATGTCTCAACTTTCAACTTCTTTTATTTTTATGATGCCCTGGATGTGCAAACTCAATATTCTAATTCTATGCTGGTAAGATACAACCGTACCACAGGTATTACTGGGTTATTTGATAAGTAGCAAGGAGACATTGGGTGACCTAATCTGTGAGGAAGGGTATTAACACGCTTCGTCCACAAGATCCTGATCAGCTTCTTGGTGAAAAGGGCTATTTGGACTTATTTTCCGAACAGAGATACTACACACTTGTCTGATCGGTTAGCAAATCCCACTGCTGGGAGGAGCTAAACATGACTGAGCACCAGAGAGTTTTCAATGTATTGCACAACTTGCTGGCTACTGTGGCAATGATCTCAATGGTTGCCGACCACAGCATACATGTGTGGCACAACTTCATTTTTAACAGGGGTCATGTGCTTCAAGCATGCCACCAGGTCGAAGCTGTGTACCTTAAGTAGGCGTCGGCATATGCAATGGTGATTTGGGAGCTAACCAATCACTAAGAGAGGACAGCAAATGATGAATTGTGAGTAGGGAGACGAGGTTATGAATGACGTTATTATGCAAGGAACTTCGAAAAAGAACAAACATTGCTAATTGAGGCGGGGTTTTCCGGTGGCCTTATCTAATCAACACCTATTGACCAGTGGGGATAATATGTGGGAAAGGGGGTCTCAAAAGCAGCCCTTCTCTCCAGTGTATTGTCGAAAAGTGTTAAGAAGTAGGTATTTTGGTAAAGAAAGAAATCACAAACGGTATTATGCGCCACATTTTGCTTCTGCTGGGTACATAGGAAATATGCGGGACTGAACTTATCTCAAGGATTAGAACTGGTGGTGCAAGTCCAGAAAAATTTATTGCCTACAGTTGGTAATAGAAAAAAATCTTATATAAGACGGGGAAAAGCTTAAAAGCAGCAAATGTTAGAAACAGAAAGATAACATCATCTTTGAAGTCATCCTCTAAAAAGAAATGATGTGTAATTTAAAGACGTACTGAGGACTGCTCAGTTTTAATTTCATGTTTCGTCATCTTTAGGTGAGTCTTTGGATGGTCATTCATGATGGTTTTTTTTGTCTTTTTTTTTTTGTAGAATGATTTACAGCTGGTTAGCAGCAGGTTTTATTTAGAGGGTCAAATATAATGTGAGAAAATTGTGGGTAGTGTGAACAAGTTGATTTTTTGTTGCATGTATTATACAGCAATATTTTCAGACACTGATCTCATTCTCAGAAACTGATAGCCTATGGGCACCTCATTGGGAACACTCCAGATTCGACAAGTCCTGGGAAGCGCTTGATAGATCGTATTGTTGAGACAATATGTGGATGCTTTAATGGGCCGCAAACAGATGAGGGCGTGCAGCTACAGATTATTAAGGTTTGAATGTTTTGTTTTATTGCACTCTCTTCTGGCCATAATTGTTTTATCTGGAAGTTTAATCTATACACTAAGTGTTCATCATATTATTTACCTACAATTTAGCATTAATCTTTTCATCAAAGGAAGTACTGAATGTTTAGTTCTGAGCTTGGTGATGAAGTGGTTGTGACATCAGCCTTTCAACTGTCATGGATTCGAATCCTTGCACAGCGCAGGATTTCTCAGGATTCGCAAAAACCGTGAATATGTTCGATAAATTGTAAGATAAAACCCCCATTTAATTTTTACCTGTCCCTGTAATAAACGTCCTTTGTTTAAACATTTTTTAAAAGAAAAATTGTGCTGAAAGCACCTTTAGCCTAGTTTCTCTCAAAATCTGATGTGAGTCCTGGAAACAAAATGTGTCCTGGCGCCGATATGACCTATAGCTGTCGAAGGAGCCGTAAAACACCAAATTAACTAACCTGTCAAAAGTGAGCCCATCTTACTTGTTACTTTTCTCACCTGCAACCAGTCTAAGTATTCGTAGAGTTGAACAATATCCTATTCATTTGATTTTGCCAGCTGCCAGCGCCACTCTTTACTTTTCCCACCCAAATTCTGTTGAAGTTACCGTACAGTTGATTGTCCTGTCAATTTGATTTCACACTAAAAGAATATATTCCAAGGTGGCTGCGCTTTGTGCTTGAATTGTGTCAGTGACTGAGTAGCTGTTTTACCGGGCTCGATTAATTCTGTGAAATTCTGAAAGTAAGAATATCTCTCCCTATATATATATATCAATCCACTATGGTGTGGTTGCATTCAGAATTGTAGAATTGAAGAAGGTTTAGGCCTGGAGATCCTAAATCTAAATACAGAGAAACCCATTGCTAAATATGGATCTAGATAGGCTCGTATGTCGACGGTGACATTGATCAAGAAGAGGCCAGAGGCTGGTGATCTAGGTTATAGATATAAATCTAATTGTATAAATTCTAGATTCTTTCTATCATAATGTTGTTTATTGTAAGTGTATTATACATGTCCAAAAGTTATGAAGCTGTTAGAAATTTCTGGAAATGTTATTGGTTGAAAAGAAGAGTGTGATGGAGGTGGATGGAGACGTGAATAGGACACACACAAAAAAAACCCCTCCAGCACTAATTATATTATATTCAATATTCAATGAAAGGGGCTCTACAATTTTTAAAATGTGGAAACCTGTTCACACCCACTCATTTGGTACATGACTAGAGATGGAAGCCATCGATTTAAATGGTGAATTTGATGACACTTACTCAACCAGAATTAACTGCTTTACATTTTATTACATAATTAGACAACATGGTATGGCAAGGTCTGCAGAACATTTCTTTCTGGCCCACGGCTCATGTGGAGTCGCCTTGTCCTATCGGAGATGGACGTTTAAAACGTAGGTTCCACCTCTGATATAACCTTTAATGTGTTAAAAGGGGTGTAAAACTCAAGTCATTCATTCTATCATTTACAGGTATTATATTATGTAACCTCAAGGTACAAGTAATTTAGTATGGAATTTTTCCTACCCAACCCTTTGTCTTTCATTTCTTTTGAAATCTAAGTCACACTTGCACGGTCTTATGCAATATGATATTTCAGTTTCTTTCTAGAGTGTTGATATAGTAATTTCTATTAATTTGTTATAAATTATAATAATCATTTCTGATTTGTCATAAATTCCTATAATTTAAGCTAATGATTATCTTTAGGCATTGCTGACTGTAGTCACATCCACCACATGTGAGATTCATGAGGGAACAGTGCTTCTAACAGTCCGGACATGCTACAACATTTACTTGGCAAGTCGAAATCTGGTCAATCGTACCACTGCAAAGGCAACACTCACGCAAATGCTCAATGTGATCTTCTCTCGTATGGAGACTCAAGCGGTAAGTTTCATCTCAGATGTAACTATATTTAGTACTTGTGTCAATGAGGTTTATGTTTTTCTGTTTTGCAAAATATATAATAAAATGACGAACGGATATTCTCCCATTTTTAGACTATATGTAATTATTATATTTA
This sequence comes from Tylodina fungina, assembly GCA_031762815.1. Lineage (NCBI taxonomy): Eukaryota > Metazoa > Mollusca > Gastropoda > Umbraculida > Tylodinidae > Tylodina > Tylodina fungina. The sequence continues at coordinate 9,641 of JAUEKS010052616.1, forward strand.
ATAACTAGATTCCTGACTGATAGAAATGAAATATTCTTTGATATAATTAATCAGAAAAACATTCTCTTCTTTTTTGTGAATACTGCATGTCTGCTTAGATTATGGTTGAAATGCTACATCAACTTGAAACTGTGATAGCTAGCAAAAAGTATTGTTTTGTGATACCATTAGAGGATCACTACACACTTACGTCACAGAAACTGCTCTATAATAAGCTTAGAACACACCACATACATACACACTATAGATTTAGATCTGGTTCTTGATGAGCTTTGTCACATTAGTGGCATAAACATTATTATCGAGAATGGCAAAGAAATGAATAGAAAAAGCATTGACTCATCATCTCCCATATATGAGGCCCCACAGCAATCACTCACTTCTTTCTTTATTGAAATGTCAGTGGAAGTGTGGTGACTCTCTCTCTCTCTCTCTCTCTCTCTCTCTCT